>KN889271.1:23269-39100 GCA_000934455.1 Apostichopus parvimensis | reverse complement strand
TGTGTATACAGAAGGTATATCCGCAGTCAATTCAATTGCCATTGACGATTGTTCTCGAGGTGTCTTGTTGAAACCCTCAACTCGAGGCGATAGAAGAAAAAAATGGTTGACTCGAAAAGGGGGAAAGCACTCTTTGAAGTAAATGCGACAGGCCTGGTGTGTGCACTATGTCCTTGAATCAGTCACGAAGCGGAGAAAAATAAACTGAAAAAAAGAAAAGAAAGAGACGAAAAACTGCCCAAAAAAAAATACAAGATAAATATCAACTTAATAAATCGGCTTGCAATAGGAAGTTTTGATTATTTTTTTTTTACAGAAATACAACATATACTTATGGCTGACTGACAAAGTCAAGCCAAATTTGAGATACAGACGCATCGCGCTTCCATGACCTACTGTAGAAGGCTATATTATTAAACAGCACAGAGTTTGTACCAATAAGGCAGTCACCCATTTATCGTTTATACAAACTACGACATTGATAGCAATTCAAGGTGTACTTTGTTTTCAATGTCTGGAAGATCTCCCTACCCGCATATCCTCACCAAATCCACGGCCATGAATCCTTTTAATTGTATATGTGCTCATTTTCTTTTCGTTATTTATGACGTCAGACTTTTCCCAAGTTTCCCCAAGTCCAGAGGTTTATCGCTATTGGGAAGCCTTAAAGGATATCCATATTGTCCTCACTGAGCTTACCACCCTCTTTGAGCCTTAATGCGCCGTATACCCCCCCCCCCCTCCGTCCCCTTAATCAAGTTTTGAATGGAGGCGCAACCCGGGAATAGAAAGTTTGTAGAATTTGCTATGGAAGTTTTTCTCAGAGCCGCTTGACCTTGGGGTGGGGAGGGGGTGGGGCTTGACGTTTGGGCCCTTATATGTACTCGCCTTATTTGCCTACATTTGCACTGATTGCTCAGATTTAAAAAAAAAAAGCACTCTTCACTTTGTTATGAAAAGTATTTTGCTAATTTTCAATCGACGAAGGTAATTAATGTGATATATATGAACACATTCTTCTAGACTTGAGTATGAAACACGAATGCGACGGTAACCTACAACATATACGTCTTATTTAGAAATACACGCCAAAAATAAGCTGATGTTTGCTGGTTCTACACAGTTGGTTTTCCTTTCCACATGAGTATTCTAATACGTCAAAGTTCCCCTTTAAAAACAATACATTCATTCCCCCCCCCCCCCGTATTGCTGGTTTGATACCCTTCTGACTGTAGAAAATGAAGCCTTATTTTCAACCTGAACTTGTTTCTTGCCCACAACCTTGAGTCTCTGTATAGAGATTTGAAGACAACAATTGCAAGCCGCTCACGAATATAGAAAGAACATAAATTAAGAATTAAAGAAAGGGAGAAGAAATTTTCTTAATGGTTTCTAATTAAATCGACCCATTTACACTATCAGAATACCACAGCCACCGTTCATCACGTTTAAATGCCTCACAATTTTACTAAAAGTGAAAAACATTCAATTTTCTACAAATTTGTCCGTCGTGAAAAAAAAGTTTGAAAATGTTTTTTGAGTCACTGTACCCGCGGGGAGGAATCCTTCCGTATATATGTATGCGAGAGTACTGCTAATTCTAAAATGTGACCAGATTAAGGGAAACACCTCAGGCCAGGAATGCCCTCTAGCTGTAGCTAAAATTTATTCGTTTAATCAGATTTACGTCAATTACTCTTATTGCTAAACAGTTCGTCTCATCTTTGAAGGTTTTTTTTTCTTTTATCGCGTCAATTTTTTAGCAAAATAGGAAGACGTATATCTTCTTCTCATATGCTGTTTAAAGGTAAAGTTTGTAGTCTTCTCAAAACCAATGTCGTACGTGCAAAAATCCGTATCCATATTGAGCTGCAAACTCTTCCATAAAGTTCATTTACTTATTAAAACGTTATTTACTTTATACAAAAAGAAAATACAGAGCAAAATGATACAGAAACTGGTCATTGGTCCGGAGTGCGTTGACCTCTGTTCACCTTTTATCATAGTAATAATAAAAATAATAACTTAGCTTTATTTTTGTAAGGTATTTAAAATATATTGTAATTTTCATTCCAAGCTTGTGACCGTTTGAGGTTATCCAAATAAATCCACTCATATTTTGTTCTTGTTATAACTTGCTTTCGCCTGTTATGCGGTTAAATATAGTCCTGTTAGGCTGTTAAGAGGGAAAGTTCGTTTAATACCCGTAATGAAGTTTGGAGCAATCCTTCTATATACGTTGTAAAAACAAAAATGAAGATAAAACGACTCGTGTGAAGCAAGTCTAAATAGCTTAGGCTCAACACTCAGCTATAGTTTGACCGAGATGTAAGATGTTGATATATTGAAGGTTATCCGTGCATGGGATTTATAAGAGAGAGTGAGTGGGTGAGTGGGTGAGGGTGGGGGGAGGGGGAGTGTTAATTTAGTTAACATACGTTTCGTGCGAAACTTAAATCGTCCAGAGGAAGAATTGGGTATGTTCCTCCCATTTTTCTATCAAATTTTGTATTTCATTGATGCATTGATTGCATTGACAAGTTGTATACAAAAAATTGTCTTAATGGAGGGGGGGGGGGGGAGATGATGGAATTGAATAGGGCGAGGAGGAAGAGGAGGCTTGTGCTTCAGCGACTTTTTTAGTTTTATTTTATAAATGATGTCGATTAGTTGATTGATTGAATTCATTATTGATTGATTCATAACATATCCTCTCTGCCTACTTTACTCTACCGGCATTCATGCTAGCATGCATTGATTTGGTTTTTTTCTTTATTTGGTTTTCTTCAGGAAGGTATTATTTCTCTTCAACTGTACTCTCCCCCCAAAATTGCAAATAATGTTAATTATTTTGTCTTCTACCACAGGTCGGAAGATTACAACTCTCGAAGTGTGATTTGGAATCAAGCTGGATCAATCAATGCGCCACCACCCACCTATTGCAGGTCCATTTTCAATGGCAGGCAACATGCCGTATTCTCTACCCCCACATCTCACCGGCCACCCGAAGGGCATGCCCCCATACTCTGTCAATGGATTCTCCTTGGCGTCACCCGGCGTGGACTCGATGCACCCTGCAATGCAATACCCAAGTAAGATTTGATTTTAATTTTTGTTTTCTTTACATTTTGAGGCAATATTGAAGTTAATTTATAGTTATTTGGTCTTCTGTGTTCGGCTTCTCTCAAATGTATGTTACAATATCATAAAAATGAACACTTGGTAAGAGCTACATGTAGATACAGTCTTCCGGTTACGTAATCGATTATAGCAATGTACGTAATCTAATGTATGTAAATCAGCATACTATGCACATGTCAGACATGCAGCAAAGTACATCACAGAGTCCATCCATATAGATGATATGTAATGTACCCTACGTGCTGCAATGACTTAGTGAATAGCTCAAATCAATTCGCAGACAACGAACGTGCACCCTTTCAAAGGATTTTGTTCTTCGCAAAGTTCACATACTATTACATTATTTTTAATACTGTAAAATCTCCCGAGCCTGAAAACAACAACCATCATAAATAAGTACTTGAGAGAAAAACGGACATTAGATGACAAAATGTTTTAAGGTGGTCTGTTAGTTTCCACAATAAGAATATTCAAATATTGGTTTTAGTTATTGCAGTTATCGAATCAGTATGCAATATGAGTTGTTTTAAAAAAATTGCATTTATGAAATAGTTGAAAGTTATCTGTCTACGGACGGAGGCAATTGTGATGGTATTTACCTTCTTTCAGTCATGACGTCATACACATAGCAACCTGATTGTGATGTCAGGTAAATGTAAACAATGACATTTTATTCGATCGAAAATAATACTAAAAACAGAAATCAAATGTGTGAAATTTCATTTAACAACATGTGCTATTTTATAAATCCACTTGCACCCTCTCAAATTTGCTAAAATGGATTAAGTGAGGATCACGTGGAATTCCATTGACACTTCACGTGAAAGGTTTTCAGATTCAAAAGTTCAAGTAACCAATTTAACCTTAGCGAACATTTTGAAGCTAACGACCAGGTTTCAGGTTAGATTCGTGGTCAGAACGTGTGTTTCCTATATTTGTGTCATGCGCAAAGTCTGATTGTTCTAATTATATTCCTATTAGTTCAATCATGGAAACTAGTGTCGATCATTCCACTGTTTCGTTTCTGCCGGGTGGTAGGTTGGGTAGGGGGGGGGGGGGGTTGGGGAATTGGGGGGGGGCGTTAGAAGGGGCTAAACTCCCAATGGGTTGTTCTGTATGCAACTGTTAGACCTAATTCGATTCGCTACTACATATAAATTGTTCAAAATGTTTCTTGCTGAATTGGCGTTCGTTACTGGCGGTCGTCTGACATTAATGATTATATTTTGATTATACGTTATGCCCGACAGACTTTTTCAGACCTCCTTCCGATCGAAATATTTTCCTTCAACTTTACTATACATTGATAACTCAAAACAATCAACTTTAAAACTGGTTTGCGTTTACATCAAACCTTACCATCTTCAACAATCAATGCAAGATTTCAACAGAATTAATATCATCAGTTCGTGACGAGAATATCAGAGCAACTGTGATTACAAACCCCGACGGAGTCGGTTACTTTCAAGACATGAATAAATATAACATAGACACCACACTGTCAGAGCATTTAGACTACTTTGTGTACATAGTTTACTTTACTTTACAAATAAGAAACATGGCTGATCTATCTGTGTCTTTATTATAAACTGTTGAGGTGGAATTGTCAGACAGTTTGCCATTTTCGGACGAGAAGAATTACTTTGTAAAATTTACAAAGAACATTGCAAGTATATCCTTTAAGTCACCAAGCTACTAAATAATTGAAACTAGGTGTATATTAAAGTAACAGCTTTTAGTAAACGAATATGTCTCGGAATCTGACTGTCACTTCAAAGGTTCAACGATTGATGAATATTCATATTACCGTTGAAATCATTCTTTTACTAAAAAAAAGTGCTCCCGGCTTATACACGGTGGACCAGCCGTTCTAAGTTTAGAAGCATATACGGTAACCGTTTTATTGTAATCTTCGCCGACGTGTTGAATCTTTTCTTGGCGTTCAGTTATTATAATAGGTCTTGATATTTTGTTTACTATGAAATCTTTGCCGGCATAATGTACAAGTCACGTATCTGTATATGAGATGTTTCAATGTGTATTGCAGCTATATAAAATGCTTCTCTTTCCTTAATGAAGCAGTTCCGCGATAAAATGAAATCTTCCTTCTTTTTTTTTTGAGTTTTGTGTTACTTTAAAAAAATTATTGCTTTGTTCAAATCAGATCGTCCAATCAGAACTCCTATAGAAATCGTTAACGATTTGCATATCGATAAGATCGAATGGTTGCAGAGAAGCTTCAGGAAAAGCAAACACCGTATGAATAATTTTAATAATTCATACGATACTTTGCATCAATTGTAGACTTTTTTATATTCGTTGCAGTCTGATATATATTTACACAATAATGGGTATAAGATAGATCGCGTTATGACTTGGATACTGATGTTCAAACTGCATACATATTACTCTGATATAGACAAAGGTTTTGCTGATGTGCTTGGAGGCATTATTGCTATATTATGAAAAAGTAAAAAAAATATATATATATAAAAAAGGATACAAGGCACACACACAAACAATGTGTCAGTCCTACATGTAGTTTTCTTCCGTACATTTTATGCGATAGGATAGAAAGTTTAGAACGTGTTGTCAAGCGGCATTTCTGAGTCTCGATGAGTTGTGGTTGAATCATTTTGATCAATATATAGCTAATAGATAAAAAAAAAAGAAAAAAAAAGTTTGATAAAAGTCAGTCATTCGTGGAAGTCTGGTCTGTGGGCTGCCTGGTTCTGGACAAATGAATTTTTAAAGTCCTTGGGACGAGATGATTCAATGAGTTGTTAACGACAATTGTCGGTCGTGGGTTTTGATGACTAAGTAAGTTTAGCTGGAACAATCACAATCAATAAAAAGAGAGAGAGCGAAGTCTCAGGAAGTTTCACATATTGTGAAAACTTCACCGCATGGCAACGTGTATATACATGCAGCTATATATGTCTGTTTGTGCTTAGCCCACTCAGCCAGTTTGAAAGTGATCTGTAACTGTCTAACGCTAACTATCTAACTGCCTGACGCTTTTATTGCTGTATGACCAGGCAAAATAGCATGAACTCCGACGGATATTTAAGATAAAACAAACGTTAATCAGATTGTTAATGATTATGTGATTGTATGGGGTGGATGGGGTTGGGGGTTGTGGAGGGGACAGAGTAACCTAACTGTTCATTTGTACTATAGAGTATAGGCTTATAAGTAGGGAGATGGGAACTATAGGATATTACTCAATATATATATATATATATAAAATATATATATAGATATTTTTTACAGAGACATGTTATAGATTGAAAGGCCACATGAAAATACTTGTTTTACTACAAATGTCTAATTGAAAGATTAAATTATTTACCACTAACCTGTGAAAAATAAATAAGTGAATTGACGACAAAAATGAATTAGTTTTTGTATCCATTCTATTTATTTTATAAAATTCAAACAAAACAAACACGAGTTATATATGAGCCTGTGTCTTTCCTTGTTTCTATAAATTCAATGTTCATTTGTGTTGGAGTTTCTAATAGGCGTTCGTCCACATTTAACTAAGACACCACAGATATATAGACATAGATATAAACACACAAACTACATTTAAAGGGCATTTCGTCTCACAGTATTTCTGCCATTATTTGGTTTTAGTGCTAAGCACCCGTCCGCATATATAATTCATATAAAAGGTATTTGTTTCCAAACGTAACCAAATTCTGGGGCATCGTATAAGACCAAATAACAACGGGACCTACTGCTTCTTCGATATAATATTATATATAAGAATTGACACATGATTGGAAGAAAATTGTCCGTATATAAATACTGTTACAATAAATAGGCTAACATGTATCATCACAGACTAATTTATTTTTAATGTATAACCTTTAACTCTACAAAATATTTCTTCACTACGAAAAAAGCCTTTCGTCAATTCAGTTTCGTTTATCTGTCTTGGAAAACCCCCGACTTCGTTTAAATATGTTTATTGTGGGTGTCTGTCGTTGGTTGTAGATTTTAATATTAACTAATTGAAGTTTGCATATTTATTGCTCTGATGATATAAACGACAAAGATCTAATAGTTTCAGGTATATACATATACTGGCAAACAAGCTGACTTCATGATGACGTGAAACTTATGTGAACTGCTTCTACTTAAAAACAAATCCTCCCAAAAAAAACCGATGAAAGTATACAACAAATTATTACATTGAAAACAGAAGAAAGTAAGGGGAACAAAACGTTCTCAAGTTAACGCTTTTACTCAATCTATAATGACGGCATTGAAGTCACAATTCCAACTGGTTTAAACTGATTGATTATCAGTAACGTTTCAATATATAAAATAAAAATAAATGTTTCGTAGAAAATAAATGACAAGATCAAGTTCGCGGTTATAATGAAACGAAATCACAACAAACAGTTGCATAGCAGTAGAACACAAGGAGAAAAGGGAAATTAAATAAAGAAGCTAAGCAATACATTGGAAACTTTCTAGTGTGTTATATCCATCCTTAAAGGTAGTTTTATTCTTACAAGCTATCCTATTGAATCTGCGTTATAGTCACGTAATCCTTTTAGCGTTTTATTGAACGCAATTCATTCATTCAAGACACAGATCTGACAATGTATGGACTTCGATTCTCACTGTATTGCGAAACTGATTTGTAAAGCCATTCATGGATTAACTCTCTTCTATGGGAGGGTGCGATTTAACAATGAACTTCTAGGACGGCTGTAAAGGGTGTCACCACTAATCCCTTCCAAGTAGTCACTGGTAATACCTTCCTATTGTTAACGCAATTAGACCTTCTTTACAGCTGAGAGTGGAAAGCAATACCCCTATTTTTTTTTAACCACACCAACAAAAATTGAATGGATATTCAAAAAAAAAAACAATTAACCTTCTAAAGTGATTTTTGTCAATGAAAGAAAAGGTTTAAATTCTGGCAGGATTACCCTTTCTGGACCAGTTTGCCCATGCTTAGCCTGAACGACCACCTGTGTGTCTCTATATACTCTGGTTTATATATTTATTTTTTACCGGTTCTGTGAGTCCTATTTACGTCATTCTCAACCATATTAGCGATTTTCAACTTTTTCCAAACGGATATCCCGGACATTTTGAAGCTTTCGACAACTTTGCCAAGTTTTTTCTTCCTAATTTGCTTGCACACAGAAACCATTATGGAGGCCGTTAGTGCGGACATACACCCCATGGTTAACTTTGCACAAACAACTACACCAGGTAAGGGTTGTCACGTGACCATCTCTTCACCACTACCACATCGCTACTTATCTATTGTCCTCTTCCTCCGACTAACATCTATTAAAGCTTTAATCATTAAGACCTAAACATATACCTTTTGCAAACGTCTTCTCCAATAATGTAGAAACCATTCCTACATTGTAATAACTACCACTTTTCACTACTATATTCTCTGTGGAACTATTAACTCTTGACGCTATACTGTAATTAAATACACAATTCAACTCGCAAAGTATGTTGTTATACATTGCCATGCACTGCTGCCAAACTCTGTTAGCTAACAACATTGCCTAACATGCTCGCACTATACTGTATCATATAGCCTTTACCTTACTGTTTCTCATCCGTGATACAGACGTTATCTGTATTTTTTGCTTTCCTTCTTCTCTATCATCTTCAGTCACATAACTAAATGACGTCATCTTACTTTAAGTGTTCCCCCCATTATTTTCACTTTCCTCGTATTTCTGAGCATTACGACATTGTAACTCACTCTATAGGATTTTCGTATGTATTGACATTTCATGAAAGTGCCTACATTACGTTGCTACGTCATGACCCCCATCTCTCCCCCACCCCATTCGCCATTCCTCTTGTTACCCTTCTGTCCCACCCTACTATAATCTTTCCATCTATTAACATGCATTACCTTCAATTGCATTTCACTCCTTAATCATAACACTCAAGTGCAGTGCAGTGCGTATTAAACACTACTTTGTGGCAGAATTCAATTCATATATATTTGTAGTAGACTAGGAAAGCATCACTCGATGTCGTTCTGGAGAAATTTGTGACATATAGGTAACCATTTTCGGTGATTCTGGCATATTTGGGTCGATAGCGTGGGTGTGGGACAGTTCTATGGACTGGTCGCTTGTTTCCTTATACTTCAGATTTATGTAACAGGAACGGTACATCATTTTCATGTTTCACATTATGGATCAAATCCCGCTCGCCGCCGGTCTGTTTCCTTTTACCATTGACTACACCATTGGATGATATATAATAGGTGTGGCGTCGAGTTTAACATTGGTTAAATGTTGGCATAGGTTAGGTATTTCAGTCGTTTCCTCAAACGTATTTAAATCATGGTCGGTACTGTATGATCGCATTTAGGATAAATAAGTTGTAAGCATATATCGGATAGAACGTACATTTCCATGAACAAAAGAACACACTTTCTACGCATTTATACTTCACACACAAAAATATTTCCTATGGATATTTCCTGGTGAGAGTGTGGATAATTGGAGTGCATGCATAGGTAATCATGAATATTCATTCATGCATATACATGAAACCAGATCGGGCAGTACAAATTTCATTCTTCATAGTAAAAGAGTTTAGCACATCATATTCCATATTTTGTGAAGAAGTGTTAACGCAATTATAATTATGAATAAGAAATAAAACAAAGAACCCTGTAAGTACATTTGGATATCAAACACAAGTTGCAATCCTATCAGTTGTGAATAAACCATGATGTTTGCATGCATGGTCAAGCTGTACTTGTACAAGACGCTGTTCGTCATGTCTACTGTACATTATCTGGCTTGTTGTATGTGTTGAACTATCTCAGGACCGTTGTTCTTTCGAAATATATGATCTGAATATAAATGATGCTGCAAGTTTCGACAGAATATTAACAGCCCTAGAAATCCGATTTACTACGATTTAGGCTAAAGTTTTGATTTGTTATTTTGCACAGTTAACAGATTTGATATAGGCCCTGATAGATTTTTACAAAGCTAGACCCATTTTTTTTGCAATTAAAATTGAAATCTTCCAAATGACTTTAGCTTTCAACTGGCTACTGGTTTTGTTTCCCGTGCTTACATTTGCTCAAAGTGCTTTGAATTAGCTATTAACAGTGGAATATGATTAGTTTCAAACCTGAAATTTCCAAAACGATAGGTCGAAAATGGTAAGAAAAAACCAACGAAATTCATTTCCTGATGGGCTATGTTACCCAAGTACCGCAAGGAGAAGTTAAGCTATACCCCAGTATATTAATTTATGGTGTAAAGTGGTTTGGCAATGGAGACATAATGTTCCATTTAGTCTCTCAGTTTCACTACTTAATAACATTTTCTTTCCATCCCTCCCCCTCACAACATAAACTAGTTTTGCATAGCCTTAACTTATAACAGTCGTTTGCCTAGCAATGTATGTATCCAAACTATTTTCCAATCTTGTGATTTATTCAGAAAGTGTATTATGTAATTTTGTAGTTCATAGCTGGCTTCCTTTTTACTGCTTTGGAGGAATCGAAGGGTATCACGTGATAACTTGTGAAATGGTGAATAAAAAAAGTTTAGAGCCAAAAATATGATCTATTATACAAACTTTAAGTTTGCTATGGGAAAATATTCGCCTAAAGAAAACAACAACAATTAAACCAGATAGGAGAGAACCAACACGAAAAAGACCAAAAATCAAGTGAAAAACTGATGTATTCAGCAAAAACCCTTTCTGCAAGTCAATTTCCGGAATTCATCAACTCACGCCACTTATCATCATATGTAAACATGATTTAAATACTTTAATTAATTAATAGAAATGAAGAAAAAGGAGCAAACACTTCCTTTTTTCCCCTTCTCTATAATACTATTCTTATCCAGACTAGTTTACTTTTTTTTTAGCTAGAGGACCAAGGTGATTGATCGCGTCTCTCTTTTAATGTGATTTTCATAATTGCATTTGCCCCGCTTTGGAATGTTTTGATTTCATTCAAATATTTTTAATACGTTATATGAAGAGAAGAAAAAAAATATTGCAACAGAAAAAAAAGAAAAAGAAAAAAGTGCAAGGGGCTGTTATGGTTGGTACTGGAATTGCGAAGTTGAAATCCGATCTTTCAGTTAGCCTTGGGCGTTGCTTTTACATGGGCTCCGTAACGTTCCATCGAGGCTTTTGAATTCACCCAAAGCTATACAACTGAGAAAATACCGCCCCCAGGTCCAATATGGAGGGGGGAATACAATAAGCCGTGTTTGGGGGTCTGTTATAGCTTCTCCGTTTCTTACTTGTTCCTGTTTCCTTGTGTGTCGTCCGCTCGGGTGAATTTTTTTTATATTTTTTATTATAACTGTTACTAGTTTTCTTGTTGGGGGTATATAGCAAGTTTTTTTGTGAATCCAATCGCTATCCTCTTTTGTTCAACAGATCCCCCACGGAAGCAGAGACGGGAGAGAACGACATTCACACGGGCGCAGTTAGACGTTCTGGAAGATTTGTTTGCCAAGACGAGGTATCCGGATATCTTTATGCGAGAAGAGGTTGCCCTCAAGATCAACCTTCCCGAGTCCAGGGTACAGGTGCGTCCCTAAACGAGGCTTCTCACTACACTATATAGTATATATATATAGTAGCTCCAAGTCTGGTTCTGTCGTGTAAAACGGCGGCATGTACGGGTTACTTAATTTGACTATATAGAAAGAAAAAAATCCGAGCCTATAGTAGTGTATGTTATATTTTTCATGACCAGACGCAACGCCATGCGCGTGTGTAAAAGCTGTAACAGTATATTTTAGTCTTGGTTGCGATACTCTATGAGAAATGACGTCATAAATTTCGTCATTGCCACGTGTCTAGCTAATCTGTTTTCCTGTGAAATTATCACGTAAGGAAGATTTGACAGTCCGGGTCCCTGCAAAAAGACATCTCATGGAAGTATTTTTCTTTTGTATAGCGTTTTCATGTCATGTAGATATAGATTTATCATGTCATCGATTTTACAGAAAAATATTTTTGCTAATAGCAATAGCATGAGGAAAAGATTACTTTGTTTTACAAGATAAAGGGGGAAAAAAGTACCTCTTTTGAGGTTTTTCAAAAAATGGATGTTTGGGAGTTGCCACAGTACCTTCCCCACCCGACTCCGCCACAATTGAAGTCCTCCCCCCCTAAGAAACAACCCCTACTTTACAAGGACATTTTCCTCAAGAATAAAACATTCTGCCGGCGGTCATTTTTATCAACATAAACTACTGTTAATAGCTATAACTAAACAGCAACAATATTTCATTTCTAATTAATAACCTCTCATTTCAGTCGTTTCCGTCTTGTTATTCGCTTTGCTTGCCGTAAATATAGATGAATTCGAGCGACTGCGCGAGGCACTTTAAGTCCAGTGTTTGCAAACCTCAAAATCGATCACCATTATTGTCTACCCTTCCACTTTATGAAGTCACATTTGTCAAAATAAAAGAGCTTTTAACTTTGACAAATGATTGTGGAACGATTTATTCATTTAGATTGAATTTTATTTCCCAGACACAAAAAGAGAGAGAGTGTGAAAGTTAATTTTTTTCCTCCCCTTTTTTTTGAGAGGTTTTATTCATTCTTTGTTGTCACGCCTCTGTGACACCCCATACCCTTGACGGTAATTTTTTTTTTTACTTCCTATAGATCTATTACATAGCACCGCAGGCATTTTTATGGCCCGCCGTACGCCAATCGTAACTTGTCCAAACAACAATGGTATATGCAAAGACAATACGTGGCAATTGCCGAAGGCGCGCAACGCACGCAACAAAAGAAAAGTTGAGGGAAAATGGCTTCTTTGTAGCAATCCTACATTTTCCATGTAGGGCATGACTGAACTATGTTTACTTGCCGTTTTACACCTGTTCACCCAGCAACTCATATATTATGAGACGACCTCTCTGCATCGGCTAGCGTAAAAGGCTCACCTTGGTCTTCTTTTCTTACTCTTATATACGATATGGGGGCAGCCCAAGTCCAAATTGATTCTTTTTTTATTAACAAAGCACAGCAAAATAAAAGAGGGAAAAATATGCCTGTGGCAATTTCTAGAATAATGAATAACCTTTTCCGGGTGTGGACGCTCGACAATACGAAACCATACCAAGTCAAAAAATTTGACCATGATTGGAAGTCATTGGAAGTTGTTGCAAGTGTCCTATATGGGTCAGTTATATTGATGAACTTATAAATATGATGATATCGAATTATAAGGGGGAGGGGGGGGGGGTAATGAATAAACTTAAACAGCCCAAAATAATCCAAATTGAATGCATTAAAATTTGTTATAAAGTGATTTTATTGAAATCAGTTTTCGAGATCACCATACCTATGAAACTATTAACTTAACATAATCACATGCAAATTATTTACCATTTTTTTCTGGACGAAATTAATTTCATTTGCGATGATATGTGAGGCAGTTCAACTTTTATCTTATAGTGTGAGAAATTACTTGAGTGTGACACGAAGCTAAAAAAAAAATCCTTCGAAATGAAAAACCTGCCATTTATCACAAACCCCTCGCCTTTGCACTCTTCCGTGACAAGAAAACGGAGTAAAGAAGAAGAAAAAAAACTTCTTGAATTCTTTAGAATCTTTCTCATTAAAAAGAATCTTTCTTCTTAACGCCTGGTTTCGAATGGGACCTCTAATTCGTTACATTGAATGGATGCTCTCTAGATTGGCAGGCAGAAATTGTCTTTTAAAAGGGAGGGGGGAAAAGCTTGGGTCTTCAATAGGGCTTTTTTTTCGGTCCGTCTTTATTCCTTGGCTAACAATAGATCGCTATTGTGTGGTGTTTTCTAAAGCCTAGGGGCCATGTGCTCATTTGGACAATACCTTACTCATTGGTCACAGAGCAATAGACTCGGCTTATAATGCTCACGGCGTACAAGCTCTTCAATGGCCTGCAAGCGCTGCTAATTAGATGGGTGTAAAGAGGCTCACGAAAATTACTTTTCTTTTCTTTTATTTCTGCTGGGTAACTCTTTGGTCCACTCTCCGTCCACCATATCACACAAGTCATTTTCCTCTGCGGTTACCGCGAGCTATTTATTCTGTACTTGAGCAAACTTTGAAAATGCAAAGTGTAGAAAGAAAGCCCAATATGGTTACCAAGGGAACCTTTTCTTCCGCGTAAGGATTTGAATCTCACTTCTGTACTCCCAGCTGTTACGTCATCGTATATAGAAAGTATTGCATGTAGCGCCGGTAAGAGTGCTTTGCATATACCCAAGTGTTAAATTTACCCTTTCTTAGTTTATTAATTAAAATACGACGTGTTTATTACACCGTTGTTTCTCTGCATATTACTGTCAGTATATAACAGGGTGGGTTTTGTTTTTCGTGGAACTCGTGTCGATGTAATTATGAGGGGAATAGGAAAAGAGAGTGCAAAGGAATTGTATTTTCCAGTCACCTTCTTGGTTTCCCGAAAGGTAAAGCTATGGGGTCACTCTTACCGACCTTGCAAAATTATGAGAGGAACCGAGGATTTCAAAGTCGTCAATGACTATAACGCGGATTGCAAAGTCGGTAATTACCATTACGGTTAGATTCGTCCAACTTCACGACAGCATACAGAAACGTTGTACTCAAAGCCGAAGCCAAAGTAAATTAATCAGGCCACACATATCTAGCATGTCTATGCATGCTAAGTTCTTCAATACCGCCTTATTGCCTTTTCGGGGAAACATTTCATACTGATAGTTTTTGATTTTTAGACCTTGTCATAAAGTAATGATTGTAAAGTAATGACACATGGCCACCACGGGATAACGAATTTTCTTGAAAGTTCATATTCCAGTCGCTGGAACTAGGGGGTTTAAGTTCATCAGTAGTGACTCCAAATTTTGACATGCTAAGAATTCTGCTAGAAGTTTTCAAAAGTAATTTCTCGATGGTTCTGCATCTCCGAATTACTTTCATACATTGACGAGTACCGTATTAATTCATGCAAAAAAATGTTTCAACGAAGAAGCATACCTTTGAGAGTGGTGGTTAAATGTATATTCAAGTTGAAGCATGATTGCCCAATATTTGACTTTCTAGCATATTTTTGGCTAATATATACTGATGACCTTGTAAATTGACACAATCAAACCAGAAAATTACGATGAGACATATTCCATTAAGCCTGCATAGGCATATATATATGGGGCGATGAAGAGACACGATGTATGTGTATATATGTGTGTGTATGCACCGTGCAATCCTATAAAGAGAGCTATGTACTATTCCCACAACTAACGAGTGTTTCAAGACTATATTTGCTCGCAAACATTTAACTCGTGTCCTTCTCAAACTGAAGATGACTTCACTCAGAACGCCTGCTCATTTCTACACTTCTTCAAACAGCCAGAAATACTTAGACTATAGGCGAGAAATTTTTTTAAATGAGGAAGCATATGCTGTTGAATACAGAATAATTAAATCTCCATTGATGTTAAGAACCCAATGTGACCCGTTCAAGAGTTATGGCAATTGAAGGGCCCCTTACATCGATAGATCTATATATATATATGTGTGTTGTATATAGTCTCAGAGAGAATTGGCGTTGACACGGTCAAGAATGTGACAAGTGGGTTATTGCGTAATCTTGTGAAATAGACTCCTGACGATGTGTTATTAGGGAGCATCTCATACATCCGTGGTAAATCTGTA
>KN889271.1:4670-23219 GCA_000934455.1 Apostichopus parvimensis | reverse complement strand
TGGTTCTGCATCTCCGAATTACTTTCATACATTGACGAGTACCGTATTAATTCATGCAAAAAAATGTTTCAACGAAGAAGCATACCTTTGAGAGTCGTGGTAAAATGTATGTTCAAGTTGAAGCATGATTGCCCAATATTTGACTTTCTAGCATATTTTTGGCTAATATATACTGATGACCTTGTAAATTGACACAATCACACCAGAAACTTACGATGAGACATATTCCATTAAGCCTGCATAGGCATATATATATGGGGCGATGAAGAGACACGATGTGTGTGTATGTGTGTGTGTGTGTATGCATCATGCAAGCCTATAAAGAGAGCTATGTACTATTCCCACAACTAACGAGTGTTCCAAGACTATATTTGCTCGCAAACATTTAACTCGTGTCCTTCTCAAACTGAAGATGACTTCACTCAGAACGCTTGCTCATTTCTACACTTCTTCAAACAGCCAGAAATACTTAGACTATAGGCGAGAATTTTTTTTAAATGAGGAAGCATATGCTGTTGAATACAGAATAATTAAATCTCCATTGATGTTAAGAACGCAATGTGACCCGTTCGAGAGGTATGGCAATTGAAGGGCCCCTTACATCGATAGATCTATATATATGTGTGTTGTATATAGTCTCAGAGAGAATTGGCGTTGACACGGTCAAGAATGTGACAAGTGGGTTATTACGTAATCTTGTGAAACAGACTCCTGACGATGTGTTATTAGGGAGCATCTCATACATCCGTGGTAAATCTGTATGACCTATTTCTTTTATACGGTTTTCTGAGAATCCAAACACAATCATTTCCCCTTTATATATGTGTGATTTGGAGGTTGTTGGAGGTGGGAGAAGGGGTGGGTGGGGGGGGGGGAAGGTCCATTTCAACACTACATAATTTGGTTATGTCACTCTCTATGTGGCAAATATAAGAACATGCCAGATGTTTCTAGCAAACTCTTAAAATATTTAACTTAATCGGAAAGTTTAAATTTATTCAATTAACTAACAACAGATTTTCTAATGTTAACGAATAGCTCCCAAGTCCATTTTTTATTCATCTGTTTTTTAATCCTCTCAGGTTTGGTTCAAAAACAGAAGAGCTAAATGCCGACAACAGCAGCAGCAACAACAAAGAGATCAACAAAACGGTGGCACGGTGGTTCCTCCCATCACTAAACCGGTCCGTCCTGCTAAGAAAAAATCCCCGACCAGAGAAACGCCAACTTCCACTGGTACAGATTCACCCAAAAGCAACACCCCATCTTCTGCGAGTGAGAGTTCATTCAAGACCTCCCCAGTCGCTACCATGCCAAACAATAACACCATATGGAGCCCCGCCACCATTCCATCCCAGTCAATGACTGACCAGATGACGGTATCGGCAAATAGCTGTATGCAGCATCCGGCTTACAGCATGAACCAGGCGGCAGGTTTCCCTCACCAAGGGTACCATCAAACAGCTACATACTTCGGTGGTCTAGATTATCTGGCGGTACAGCAATTCCAAGGAACGCCGCTCAACCAACTTGCACCAGGGATGATGGGCAATATTAATGGTAGCCATATTTCGCAGCTGCAACCTCCAATAGCACATATGGGTCACGGTGGACATAATTTAAGCTCCATTCTTCCTCCATCGAGTACCGCGAATGCCGATTGCTTAGAAACCAAGGATCAAAATTGGAAGTTTCAATCATTGTAATCAAAAGACAAAAAACAAAAAAAAAGAGGACATAAGTGAAAAATTTATTCCTAGACTGAATTATTATTATTATTATTATTATTAGTTTTATTTCATTGTTTTTCTTTCGGCAAGGTTGAGGAGAAACACAATCGGAAAAGAAAAGAAAAGAGAGATTTGAGTGTGAAAGAACGAGAAATGAAAACTATAAATTTACGACTCATCAGGGATTATATTTCATATATGGATGAAATGTACGTCGAGTATTGTTAGCGAGCAAACAGACAGACAATCAGTGAAATTTTAAATGGATTGACTGACTTTTCGTTACTTTGATGTTAAAAGGTTTTCACCAAACATTACTCCTTCATTTGATAAATATCACCAGAGAAGCAAAATGAATTTAAATATGAGGATACCGAGAAGACATGCAACTCCTTTTGCTCATTTTCGCAAGAATATTAAATGCACCCCACCCCCACCCCACGGCCCATCTCTTCCCATATTAATGTTGCATTATTACTTCTTTACAACTTTTGTTCGTGATGGGGGGGGGGGGGATCTTAAAGGGGTAACCAACTCGAGCTTTGGAGCTCTTTAATGCATCTCTGGACATTTTTACTCATTTTTTCTTTGTCTTTCTTCAAGGGTCCTTCACTTACTCTTGATATTAATTTAGAGTTTCGCTTTCAAAATCCTAAGATCATGCAAGTAAGAGAGAAAGAGATAGACGGGGGGGGGGGGGGGGGGGGGCGGGGGGACTATCCATATATTTTGGTATAATATGTTTACTCGGGGGTTTAGCTTCAAAGAGAAAGGACTAACAGTTCGCAATCTTCAAAGCTAATTTCCATGAAATCTTTTTTTTTTTTTTTTTGTTTCTGGGGGGGGGGGGGGGGGCGTTGTGGCCCGATTTTCGTAATTTGTACATAATGTCAACCACAAAAAAAAAATAAGATGTTTCATAGTGTACAAAACTTCAACCAAAGTATGTTTATTATTTATTTTCAAAAAATCAATTTGTCATTAAAAGTATAATGACCACATTTGGAAAATACAGGGTGTATGTTATATTTGTATATTTCAGTTTGTCACCATGACAACGTTCGGGAAATTCATTCCCGTTTTAAGGTATATGTTTCCCATGCACCTCTCTTTTGATTTCTAACATTTTTTTGTATGCTTTGGTAATGTACGTAACAGCTGGGTTGTGTCGACAATCCAACGACTCCCGTCAAGTAAAACTATATACACACAGTGGTTTATGTTTATGACTTCCATTACAATATGCAACCATGTACAACCATACACAACCATATACAACCATATACAATACACAATTATAAAAAAAAATAAGAATCGAGTACTGTTACTATTGGAGGTTACAGCGGATGTAAAATACCTCGTAAAAAGTCGGGTTATTCTTCCACAAAAATTTTTAAAAAGGGTTAGGCAACACCTATATACAATATTAGTACAATAACCTATGTAACTATCCTATAGCTATAGACTATCATAGTCTTCACTATAGTTTGTGTAAAGAATAGCTACTGGGTTTTGTAATTGCCGTGTTTTATGTTAAGACCAAAAAAACTAGCTCATTGTACTTCCATGGGTAAGTCGAAAATATAACTTATCGTGTTTGTATAGGAACATGGCACTATATTTATATTTTGTGAATCCAGTAGGGACTTGAATATTATGGTTGTATTAGGTTATATATGGTTACATATGGTTATACATGGTTTTAAAACACACCCAGCTGTTAAACATTATTTGGACAGATATTGTCCATATATAAGTTGTGTTTTCCTTAACGAAACCATTATTTCTCTCCCAATTTTCTACAGAATTTTATCCTTTGCCCATGTTGTATACGCGGGTGATGTTTTAATTCAAGTTTATCACGTGTTCATAAAAAGAGACGTTTTTTATACCTTGTAATGAAATCATTCTTCGACTACACAAAAGATAGAGTTAAAAGAAAATAAGATAAACTTCTCTTTTTGCTCTTACAAGAAAACTTACTATTCGATTACATAATAATAGATATAAATTTAATATTATTTTATCGAAATAGGTTCATAGATTTTCTGCTACTTTTCGATAGTTTTTGCATGTGATTTCAATATCATCATAACAACCTATTGAAAAAGGTTAAAATAAAGTTACGATTCATATTTTCAAGTTTTTAACTTTCATAAGTGGCTGTAAAAAAAGAAAGAAAGAAGGACTCTTTATATTCGGACATATTTCATCATACTTTGTGCATAGTACACTGAGACACGTAAAAACATGCAAGTTAGCTAATATTGGCCATATGCCACACCATCATTTTGTAACGTTATGATTTCCAACGTTGACACAACCAAGTATTGATATAATTTATATAAAAGAAGAATACCAAAATATTACATTGTTTTGTTTGATTAAGATTTTATACGTCGATAAATAAGCGTTAATGTTTCGACAAGTACCACCCCTTTCTGCCATTTGTGGTCATTCATTGAAACCCCACAGTAGGCCTATGGTTAAAGGGAAATATAAAATACTCGTTTACCCTCGTTTAATGAATATTCATATCATAATTATTCATGATTTAAGAGGAGTTGAGTATAAACTTACACGGCGATCTCATACTGTGTATACCGACGATACACATACAGAGATAGTATATGTAAATAGTTCATTTCGTTGTCTAAGGTATAAGAAAAAGAAAAATAAAGTATTAATTTATTTCTATTCAAATTTTTTGAGTTAACCATCTCCATACAAAGTGAGTATTTAGCTATTCCGTAGACGCAAGGAGCAGTTGTTTTTGTTAAGATTTCTTCCCCTCTTCGTTCAAGTACTATTTTCTGCACCACTTATTGGATTCGAAAAGAAAAAAATCAATAAAAAAGCTTCTAAGCTGCACCATAAATGAAATATTAAACTCTGCTTCTTTTTTTTCTTTCTTTTTGAACGGTAACGAAAACATTCGTTTCCCTATAATTGGCAAGTACTCCAGTACTACCGCTCACCCCTCCCTCCCCCTCCCTCCCACAATTCGATGAAGTCATTTGTGGAATAAAATACTTGAAGATTCGAATATAAATATCATTTCGTAAGCTTTATGATGTAAAAGAAAAATGTATCCGTGTAGCCCACGCTGGAGACATCATTTTCGACGTTCTAAATGGCCACGGAACTGTCCCTTCAGCCTCCCCCATGTGTATCCCTAAGTGACGAAATTCCCCTCCCCAACACCCCCCCCCCCTTCACAGGCCTTTTCTGGTCCCCCAAAGGTTAAGATGTAAATAATTCTGATTTATTAATCACAAAACTTTGCGTTAAAATACACAAGTCAAATGAACAATGAGGTGGTGCCAGATTTAGACTTACTCAAGTCGTAGCTACCGTCACATTTTTCACATAGAATATACGACTTCCTTGGACATTCAGTGAGTTGTTTATCACAAGTGATTCTATCACATAAGCCATTGGTCTTGGTTTGGTTTTTCTTTATCAGTGTAGGTCGTTAACATTATACTAGTAAAATGTTCACTTTAAAGAAGAGTCACCAATTTTGAAACTTCAAAGGAATCCTCGAAAAGAACATGGACGGGATTCTTAACGATCATTGTTTTCTTCATTGCTCTCCCGCTCTCTGTCTCTCCCTGATGACATCACTCAAAGAAGACAATGCAACTCCTATGGAATGCCCAAAGCATGCAGATGTTATACAGGTGAATAACTATTACTAACTCTACTGGTATCTCTTTAAAAAAAAGTCATCGATTTTGTTCTCATCTTTCAGTGTCGTCCCAGACGTCCATTGTATTCACCATTGGTTATGAAGATATGCATGCCAAGACAAATGACGGAATGAAGCATATCAATGGACACACAGACACCCACGCCCACACATACAGAAGTAATAGAGGGCACACTTCAACAATGCTAAAGTCTCTATGCCATCTCTTAAACGACTGAGCAAGCTTTCTGATGTAATTCATGTTATACCCACAATTCAGCGTTCCATTGACTTACACACTACATTCGTCACTTTCCAAGCTACTGAAGCATCGATAGAAGTTTTTCAACTGGTATATCCTACCCACCACATAGCTGATGGTTTGGCCTATCATGGCACCTACAAATGTCCATACCATGACCGTTTATGCCTTGAGCTATTAGAGGAACAAGTTTAGCATACTGAACCCCAACACTTCCGTCTGCTCGCTCGGATAAATATCCACCACATTTAATCTGTACTTATGATGTTACTATACATAAAGGCAGAGTAAACAGTGAGTGATGAAGAGTGAAAATATGCCAAATCAAGAACTGCGTTAGGTCATTTTAGGTCTTTCTTCGACAAATGCATGGTTAACATTTTGACGTTACTACCATTGTGCATCATATATACCCATTATAGGAACGAATCTGGTATATATAGAAGCAAAAATTGAAAACACAAATGTCAAACCCGGCGGGATTCTTCACACTATCATGTTCCGGATTCTAAACGAAACACGTGAGGTGTAGCTGCGGACGGGTTTGGGATTGGGGGTCGAGAGGGGGGGGGGGGGGGAGTCGTTCCTTCAATATTGCCCTCTTTTATTCTCTGTACTATCTGTTCGCGATAATTAACATGAAGAACTGTGTATTTAGTTCGGTCTTTCGAATTCATGATAGGCAGAATAACCTATGCAAGAGGCAGAAACCTTTTTATCATTCCCAAAAGAAAAATTGGTATTATTATTTTCCGTTCATTGTAACCATATGCATGTGATCAAGAAGTTAGATCTTGAGTTTAGTGTTTAAGTCCTAAAAAAAATAAACAGATACGATATAATTTCACCCAATCTTAAGCAGTAGGGCGAACGGCGAGGTAACAGGTATGTAATGAAAACGTGTGTTACTTTTACGTGCTTCAGGAGTCACACAGTGCATTCTAATACTTAAAAATGAATGGCGCCACCACAGAGGATTTCATACTTTTGTTTTTTTGCAATAGGGTCCAAATCCGATTACGACATGGATTGTAAAACTCATCTCTCGGGGCAAAAAATGTAGACAAAATTTTGCTCCCTTTTTACGAGATATCGAATTTTAAATGTTATACTAGCGAGGATTGTCATTTTTTTCAATAAAAATGGTTTGACCTTATTAATATGCTGTAAAGTTATTCTTATATTGGTTACTGAAACATTAATAAGTGTTCTTGTAGTATTGTCACTTTTTTAAAATCTAGAATATGGTCATAAACTATTTCTTTGAAATGAAATGAATTTAGCAAGAAACAGGGAAAAAATTCTGCCGATACAAATGCAAGCACTGTAAATTCTCACTGGCTGCATTTAAGACTTCGATGTAGTCTACATTGTCGAACGAAGGAAATGAACAAACTGATAGCTCGATGGTGGGTAAGGACACTTTGTTGAAGGGAGCAGCATCTCAATCATATAATGAGCTTATGGTGTTGGTTAGGACTTTGGCTTCTTATAAGTTAAAACAATGACTTCCTTCGAGGCTCAACCCTGATGAGTATCATCATTCGATTGTTATAACACTGTTCATATGAAAAAGTGATCAGGGATAATCTCTCGGTGTTCATACGTGTATTCAGCAAAACAAACGACGAACACTGAAATAGATGGCGCTATTATTGAACGTAATTTGGGAATAAGACTACATCAGACGTTACCGTTTCGTCTCAGCACTGACGCATATATCATGGTAGGTACCGAGTGTTATATTACTTTGGGGATATCGAAATACTTCTCTTATCAATTTCAAGAGTTCATCTTCTGGCTAGTTATTCCTGGTCGCATGAAAATTCCAGAGAATCGAAATCCACACAGTTTCACTGCGAACGTGCACTTGGACTTGGAGTAATGGCCCCTTAGCTGGTAGTATATCTTCCCCGTGTTCAGCCCTCTGCGCCAGCCCCCCCCCCCCTCATACCTGACCCGACTATTAGACTATAGGATATCTCCAATATGGAACATGATTGTTCTGAGCTGTATCGGTGAGTTCTTCTTCTGACAGATTTCTCTAATATAAGCTAATGATGGTGGTTGGTTTGTGTCAGCTTTTACGGTGTGTTTTAAACCAGGAAATAATTCCCTGGTATACAGCAACAACGAGGAAGAAGTTATTAATCGTTTTCTATTTTGAAACAAGTTGGAAAACGTATTTCCTACTCTCATTAGATCATCGTCGTTTCAACTATCTTTTTCAGGAACGAACCTTTTGATAATATCTTCACAGTTCCTGCAACCTCCGTACCAACTGTCATCAAATGGATTAAAATCCTGAAATGGGTTATTTATGTCGTCACAACAGGTCGCAATTCTGCACTGTGAATTACATGAAAAGACTAGATCGTCAGGTAGCTTAGCTCTGGTTATGTTGCCATAGGAACGCCACACGTGGTATGAGTTATACAACTGGTCGTTACTATCCACAAGAAGGATGTACTCTATTAACTCTTTCAATGTCTTGAAATCTTCCATGTGAATGAAGGAAAGTGGTGGAGCTATTTTAGTAAAATCTTCCTTCAAAGCGCCAAAGACAATCGGCACCTGATTAAAACGAATGGCGTTCCAAAACTTTTCGGTGATATATTCCGAACAGCAGCTGTTTTCTAGGGCTAGAGCGAATTTGTACTGATTCATGATTACTTCACATTGCTTGTTTGCATTGTGGCTTCCACGTGGACAGGTTAGGTTCCCACATGCACCGTACATGTCAACACTAATGTATTTACTTAATTCTAGGACAAATTCCTTCCGGTTCCATACAAGTGAACCACAATGGCTACTCGTCCAACTTATCAGTTTATTCTTACCGTCAGCGTAATTTGCCATACCTACTGGTAATATGTGATGATTGGCTGGAACATATCGTCCGTATGGAGTCGAAAAAGTGGCGCGGGAATGGTAAGTGAATGACCAATCAAAGACAGATTTCAGTGAATGTGGTGGCGCTAGATGAATTGCAGTTGTCGGACTTTCTCTGGTGGCATAGATCCACTTTTGACGTAACGTTTTATTCCGGTATAGTTTCTTCCATAGTTCAATGGAGATTCGTAATCTGGAATCTTGAACAAATATGACAAAGTCTGCTTTAGAAATAATCTGAGGATCTCCGTATCTTGTCGATATCTCTACGCTGATTCCTCTGTCGCAATCACAAGTGGTTCCAATCTGAGCAGTATCCCAATGTTGACGAAACCCAACAAAAACAGACAACTTTGGAGAAGTGGTGAATCTTAAAAGGCTCCTTAGATCGGATCGGTTGTAGAAGAAAATTCCGACTAAAACAAATATCGGGATGATAAACTTCAAGTGTCTCATGTTTGACTCAACTCTCTCTATGTGATTACAAACTCATTTCCTTACTGGCTCTATCTTGGGTGATTTTCCTTAATAAAAAAATATTTAAAGAAAAAAAATATATTGGCTATGTAAAGGAGTTCGAAGGTGACGCACATGACATACAAACAAATCTATACTATCAGTCTTGCCTATGTATAACCAAAGATAATTCACATCCGAAGGTGAATTATCTTTGGTATAACGTACCACACACAAACATGATCACGCCGAGGCGTTGTCTTGAATATCGCTGCTTGATACTGACTTAATTTAATAGACAAATAACACGAATAAATATAACGTTAGAAACAGACTCTATTAGCGGTGTATGCTATATTAATGGATTCAAATTTCCATGTGAAAGAAGACGTTATATGATATCCATGCATGAATAGTTTTATTATTGTTATTATGTACTTTGATACGTCGACTTCAGCGTCAATATACCGGTATATGTACCAGCATATCTTGTAAACATAATATATCGGTATCACTAAGTTATTAGTTCAATCATCTCATAAAATAAATGGACCTAAAGGATAGAAAAAGACGTCAACAGATACAAGGAAATCAAATATTGATGATTGGATGGTTATGTGGGTTTCAAGGACGCATTCTGGTCTTCTGCATGATTAGTCCAAAATATATCAGAAAAGGCTAGCATCTCTTGAGCCAGTTAATTTGTTTGTTGTGCTTGTTTAAACTTTAGGTTCCTTTCCAATTTCATTGTCCTTTGATTTTTTGCTTCTTTTTTTTTGAACACTAAAACAAATTCACCCCAAACTCTCGACTTCTGATGAGGGCTATGAGGTTTTTTGCACTATGTTATGTACGTGTTAATCTGTGGAATTGTCTGTCTCCAGCAACAGTAATTATTGTGACGAGTAAACCCTGACTTGGTATGTCGGGTCTAAGCTTCCGTTACTATCTACACACCGTGTCGTTGAGTTCCTCAATCCACTGTAGTAAATGGTGTGCTGAATAGCTCACTAGCTAACTTCATGGCAATTTCTCACGATGTATTACCATAGCAACGATTTTAGCGCAGCTGAGTTCGATATCAGCAACCTGTTATTAATGTTTTTGTTTTCGAAATGTTATCATAACCTGTTTAATATAGTTGTCAATGTAAGTGTAATGTGGAGCTCAAAGTAAAGTCATCGATTCTAACACCTTTGACGGTATAATTTAGTACAAGCCTAAGGATATTTCACTATTGTACTTGTCAAAATCATATAGGTTACGGAGTGGTTAATAACTGCTGCACGATTTAGCCCTTGGTCTAGGTTAAACTTTAACTTAGGCCTTTGCCTTGTTCTAACTTCTAAGTTACGAACTGTAGGAACCAACTAAACTGATAGGATTGCAAACCTAGGCCTAGGCTACCTTACTTGGGCTCCAATTAAGTAGGGTTAAATTTCTTATTAGTTAGGCATAAGCTACATGTATGCTAAGTTATATGGCTAGGCTAAGCACTGTTATTGGAGACGATGTGAATGAAACAAACGCCTAGTCTAGATTTGTTTCCAACATTTATCCAGTGGCATATCCTACGGCCCTAAGTTTTTCTTTCCATTATCATCAGGCTTAGCCTAGACCTACGTTAACTTCGTCTAGGATTTCATTGCAACTAACTGGTAATGGCTAGGCCTATTGCCTTACAATATACTGCTATGATTATGAACAAGTCAGGTTGTGGCAGATTAGAAACAATTGGGTGGAGTGGTAATGGTATCAGTTATAAGTATAACATGGTGGACTTTTCTTTTGGACAGTTTGCTTCTGCCATAAAGAAAACATATGTTACTGCAAACTAACAAAGTTACAATAAACAAAGACATAAAAAGTCTAAATAAGTAACTTAGCATAGGCCTAGGCTAGTTACAGATTCAATAACATACTAAGCTAGCCTAACTTTAGACTTAACTTAGGCTAAGTAGGCCTAGGCCCAACTACTTCTGTTTTCATCATTACAGAGTTTACATTATAGTCCTATGTTCACATTGGAACAGCAAAATGTAAAGAACACATACGTTTCTAGCTTACACCAACTTGTCCATTAAAATAATTAATTACGAGTTGGTATGGTTATTCTAACAAACAAAATTCCACAGCCTACACAAATTGTGCTTTTGGCAATAAAAAAAGGTCTTTGTGCCCCCATTTTCTATGGCCAAAACTACTATTTTTCTATGGCAGATCAGTTTTGGTGACAATTATCTATAGCTTAGGCCTACCACTTCTAGCCTATATCGCAACCTCAAACATACTGTAGTCGTAGCACCACGCCAGGGAATAATTGTTAAATTCTTTGTAGCAGGTTTGAAGGCACTATGGTTTCTGTGTACAAAAAATCAATTTCCTCAGGAATTTTGATAGCATTTTGTGATAATTATCAATCCCATTTATGGTTTTTATGTGACTAAAAATATTCCAAATGTCACAGTAACTGTAACTATTTTAATTTTTTGATAATTTTCAAAGCTCTTGTACTTCAGAATAACTTTTCTTACATGTCACTTCGAAAGTAAAGCAATGTTGTATAAGGTGTCATCCGATGATTAACTGTTATACTATTTATACACATTAAAAGCCTAGGTGGAATGTCAGTTAACTTTTGATTGCTAGTTTTATCACAGAGTTTGCCAAATATGGAACAATTGAAATGGTTACACGAGTGAATGCACCTTACTACATTTAGCCTCAGCTTCCATGACTTTTAAGCCAGTTTGACCATTTTTTGATGATGCCATCCTTATTCAACATATAATTTGGTCAATAAATAGATATATAACCAATGATATGGTAAATAAGCAACACTGCATCACTGCATGACCAGACAATAGAGTAAGTAGGCAAGATCATCATCCTTATTGAACCAATGATCTGGTAAATAGCTCCAATCAATAACATTAGGTTTTGAGACTTCAAATGGGTCTAAATGATTAACGTCAAACACTGGTAGTTTGAAATAACAAAACGTGAAAATATACATTGCCAAAAAATGTTGTTTTTCTTCTTTTTAGCAAAGAAAATGGAGTCAACAACTAAAGCAGAACCACCATTGACTGAGGTGAACAACAACAGCACTAAAGAGAATGGCCAGAACTCAGCAGAAGAAACTAACGCCAATACCAATGCAAATACTTCGAGTGCTAAAGCAACTCCACTAAGTGGACTCCGCAGTGGCAAGAGGTCTATTCCATCTCCGATCACCAGTGCTCATGCTCATACCGCTGCAGATAATCGTGCCATGAGAAGGATCATTGCAGAGGACCCTGAGTGGTCTCTCGCGACAGTGCCGTTACTTACTGAAATGTGTGTCTCGCACATCGTCACTAATTTTGCAGGTAGATTACTTCACTTTTCTTTAATTTGGATGTCATATATATGTCTATATTCTATACAAATGCAATATTAAAATAATTAGCATGTCTTTCCAAATGGTTATGTTGTAAAGACAGTTTTCCGCACCATTATATATAAGGCATCATTATTTTTGTGTTGAGGAGTGGGGAAGTTGAGTGTGCAGGTTGTGGGGCATTCATCCAACTAAATTTAATAGGTACTGCAGCAACTTGTCATGGTTAGCATGACTGTCGTTAACAATGTTTGACTTGATATATAAATTAATGTTGATATTATCATGTTGTGATTTAATGAAAATGTAGTAGAGAGAAACATCTCTTGCAAAGGGGTTTGGATTGAAGGGAGGCAACTCTGCTCAAGAGTCCTGAAACACTAGATTTTGATAATTCATTACTGTATATTACAAAATTGAGCACAGTGTATGGAAGCTAAGTTATATTGCAAAACAACTTATAATAAAACCCTTATATCTAATGTCTGTTCTGCAGAACCTATTATTTTTCTATCGTTCTCTATGCTGTTAATCTCCTCGGAAAAATGATCCGTCGTTCACAATCCTTTGTATTCCATTTTCAGAATACCCAAAGTTAGAGGAATTGCTTCCAAAATATAAAGCCAAAGTGCTAGAAAAGATTGCGGTAGACCTCCCGTTGAAAGTCGTTGCTCATTTAGTCACCGATGAAGGATATTGGAAGAGATGCTGCAAAGCGGGATGGAAAGTCTGCGACGTCTCAAAATACGGAAACAGTTGGAAGAGGATGTACTTTGAGCGTCATCTGGAGCACATGATAGAGCACTTTGTTCCCGAGTCGACGGACACGGCAGAACTCACGGAGACACTTCCCCTGGCGAGTCCGTACGTCCGACAGTTGAACATCATACAGCTTCTTCCTCCAGTGAAAGAGGAAGTGATCAGAGTTAAAGACGATGTCTCGGATGCCGGCAGCGAAGCTGGTAGCGACTGGGATGGACCTCAGATGGACCACTTTGAATTTAGTCCAGTGATTGAAAGACTCCCTCACTTAGAGAAATTTCAAGTCACTTACGGAGTTAGAGACTGCGGCATGAACTTTGAATGGAATCTGTTTCAGTTTACGCAGAGAGACTGCTTAATGCTCTCCAAGTGCATAAAGAACTGCACCACTCTGACGTCCTTCCAGCTCCACCGTAGCAAGGTCGACGACGATAAAGTGAGGGTGTTGATATCCCACATTCTTGACCATCCGACGTTAAAGGAACTCGACCTATCCCATAACCTCATGAGTGACCCAGGTGCCAGAGGTATCGGTAAATTTCTGAATGGTCATAGTCAGTTGGTGAGACTTAATCTATCCAACAACAAGATCAAAGCTGCAGGGGCTGCAGCTATCGGCCATGCTCTCAAACGGAATACAACCTTGAAGGAACTGAATCTTGGTCTTAATAGGTTGGGAGATGAAGGTGAGTTATGTTTGGTAATTTATTGACGATTGTCTTTGCAAGACATTAGCACTAGAGCAGTATCTGGCCCATACAGAAGAAAAATATGTTGCAAAATTGATTCAACTTCTTGCAATTAACAGATTGTTTGAGATAAATTCATGGACTGTATTTGGCAAATTGACTTCAGCAGAAGGCATGGTTACTATGCCTAGAATGTCACAATTTTAGCCACTTGCAAAAAAGTGCCGGTGCTTAAATAATCTACTGGTATTTTCCTGAATTACGATTCACATCAGCTATTGTACGGACTTTTTGAGAGTCACCCAGTCATATTTGCTGATAATAAGCAGTAATAAAGCCCTCCGTTGTTATTTACAGAAATCATTGAGATTCTTTCCCTGACGATTTTTAACTGACTTGCCGTGTGTTTAAGTTCTTAATGGCTACTGGCAGAAAGTTTCTAGTGTCCTTGTTTTTGTGTACTGGCAAATGGCAAAATCCACTGGCATTTAGGCTGTAAATAGCCTGAATTTCATGGCCTTGTTAATTGTATGGAATAAGGACAATTTCTACCAAAGGTTTTGTTTTTCCCTATACCTTGTACAGCTCCCTCCTTTCCTCCTCCTTCATGAAGTGGCCATCAATATGTTAAACAGAAAGACCTTCAGTACATACATGTCTTTGCTTAGATCCTACAGTATCCTATCATCCAATAAGGTGTTCTCACATATCTGAATAGTTGTAAACAGTCTCCAAGTTTGGTTGTAAGATTTTATCATTTATTTGTGGCTAGACTCGTTGAGACCTTCATCTTCAAACTGTGATGTATATCGGTGTTGTTTTTCATTTGACTCCTATAGGCGGTCAATCCCTCTGCAAGGCTCTCCTGGAGAATACTACCCTTGAGCACTTGATCTTGGCTAGTAACGAGATGAGTGAACCCACTGCTGCCGCAATGGCACAGGTGGCTATCCACAACTCTACCCTCCGGAAAGTCAACCTCTCTTGTAACACTCTGGGACAGGTGAGCTATAACAAGCCGAATTAGTATTGGTAACCAGTACTCAGTAGAAATTAGTATGCCATGTATCAAAAGAACCCTGTAGGTTTATCAGAAATTCACCAATTGCAACAGTCAGTATTCGTGAACAAACCTGGGTTGCTTTTCGATATATCGAAAAAATGTTATATCCACACTTAGTAAAATCAGTAGAGACTGCTTCGTTGAATCCATGAGGGTGTATTTGATGTACAGTACAGTACGTGGAATGAAATGGATTTGTTGTGATCTTCACATGGATGCACACGTATTCATAGTTTTGGCCCTCCGTGTTGATTCTCAAACTCAAAAAGATCAGGCTGTAGTAAGAATTTCATGGAACCGAGGTAAGCAAATACCTCATTGTCTATGGGACTGTAGTTAGTTTATTATTGTTTGGAGAGTTTTAATCAATGGAACTGCCACAGTTGAATGAGTGGATAACACTCGGTATCCTGTTTGAAATTTGGCCTTTTATTTCCTTGAATTTGTTCACTTTTGTTAAATTTCTGTTCAGATTTTTATATTCTCAGTTTATTCTATACATGTTTATGAAGGAAAAATTTGCATGATCATCACATTTTCAATAATTAAACAAACTACATGTTATCTCTCAAAACAAGAATCCGACTAAGACACCCCCATTGATTTTACAAGAAGTGATCATTACTCATGTATTCTAAGCAATTTTTTGTCCGGTATTTTATCTGTCACATGCTAGAAGCAAATTACGAAACTTGGCGTTGGGTGTGCCTGGGGGGTTGGGGGGGGTGGGGGTAACTGTCATTTACAGAGAATGCATATAAAATCATCAAATAAAATTATCACAAATAGTTATTTCATATTCATATATGTGATGCTTCCTCTAAAAATATACACATTTGCATATATCATTGATATGGTGAGGTATGAATGCTCAAGAGTCGCTTAGTAATAACAGGTCCGACTTAACCTATACAGTATGAAAGCAAGAGGGTGTGATGTTGTTATACTTGTAGGATCCTCTTCATGCGACAAACTGACACAAAAATAGAGCAAAACAAGTTAGACAGACAGATTGTACAATCACTTAGTTGATATGAACAATGAAGATACTATAATTAGAACAAACAAAGGGTAGTGAGATGAGAGGAACAAGGGGGTGGGAGCCTGGGGGCACGCCCCCCCCAATTTTTTCCAAAGTAGCAAATGTGCCCTATAGGCAAATAAAATGTGCCCATTTGATGAAGAACTGTCTTTTTGATATCTTAAGCCTTTGTTAATTTTAATATTTTATTTAATTATTCACATGCACCATAATAGTATTGATAGCATACTAACACATTATATATATTGATGTGATATAGCCGGTGTGTATTGGTTTATAGCATAATGAGTGGTGGTTGTGGAATGAGAAAGTGCCCCTCTGATGTTGTGCCCCCTCCCACTTTTTGGATGCTTCCTACCCCCAGGAGAGGAAGCAGGTGGTAAAAGGGCTGCTGGAGATGAATGGACTTGTAAAGTATCAGAATACTCTCCTCTTGTCCAGCCAGTATATAAACAGTCACCCTAAAATTTCATGTTAAAGATCTCCACTTTATGGTCTTTGTGCGGTGTAACTATACTTTTGAAATGGGCCCCTTTAGATGGCTTTTCTATTCTTTTCATCTCGCAGGATGGAGGGAAACAATTGCAAGAGGGAATGGAGGAGAACAGCACCATCATTGAACTAGATTTGAGGTTGACTGAGGTCGGACAGGAAAGTGAATACTGTATCAATCAAATCCTAAAAACAAACAAGGAACGATACAGAGAGCAGATGCTAGCAGAACAAGTATCTCTCGATAGATAAAATATAATCCAACCAGGCACTTGGTGAGGATGCTGGTAAAAATGCCCCTTATAATGGTACCTTGTTGTGTGGTGCCAGTTTGAGGAGGTAACAGAGAGACATTAAGGAAGAGAGTAAATAACAATGCACAGGAAAAATTTGAAAGTCTTATATAGTTTTGTCCTATTTTATTTTTATATTTAGAGTGGTGAAATTACTGAGAAATATTTGTTACATTGCTTGCACTGACAGGACTTACCCCTGCCCCTATCACATTCGTATTGTTTGAGAACTGTCCATAATGTGTCACCATTGTGCAGTTAATTTCATCATATAATGAATACAAAGATACAGGAAAAACTAAACTTAAAGACATCACAGCCTGGTCATACTTAAACTAGAAAATTCTTCCTTCAAAACTAAAAGTAAGATCCTCCCAACATTCCATGGCAAATGAGTGTCTTTACCTCCCTCTCTCCTTCCCCCCCCCCCCCCCCAATTTACAAAACCAACAGCTGTTGTGGTATAACTTCATCAACATCATAATCCGGTTTTATCATATAATATATATATAATAATATTTCGTATTATAAGGTAAATTTTCTATTTTGTCATTGTATTGACTGAGATTATCACCTTTTCCACTAATTAAACAGAAATTTTAAATTCAACTGGCAAGCTCTTTGATTTTCAAGTCTTTGTGACTGAGTTTTGTCCTTTTTTTTAAGTTTAGTAAGTGACATGTCAATGCATTTATTATGACGTGAAGGTAGACTTACAATTGATCAAGAAATAATGAATAGAAGTGAGACAATAATATACACGAGCGCCATCGTTTTGTAAACTGCGCTGTTGAAATAATCATCACAATGGACACAGTTCATACACACTGTTACCAAAGTTGACAAAATTAGAACCACGCACCAGATCGACGAAGGTGAAAAGAAAAATATGTTTACGATATTCAAGTGGCTTTTGAGGACTTTAAGAACACTGAATATATGCTCCTGTTTCTCTCCAGTATTTATATCTTTTACCGTCGTATCACAAGCCTACCAATTGCTACTTGATTATCTTTTGATGAACAAATTGTGGCAAAACGTCACAGATATTTATAAGAATATATATATAAATTAAAAGTTTAAATCAAAGAAATGTTTGGGGGATATATGAGGGTTATCCAGACAGGAATGCTATATCACATTTTTCATTGCATGTTGCTTCAAGCGCACTATTATTGCAGTAATGGAAGTTATGGAGTTGGAACAAATATAACAATACAAGCTATACAATAATTTATAAAAAATACATAAATTGATTCTCCTTCCTGTAAATATATCGGCATTTTTTTATATATGCAGTTTTGGCGACAAATTTTGCTGCCCAACTTTGATTTGTTGCAAAGTAATGGTAGATAATAATGTTACCGTTCTGTTGAAAGGAATGTTTAAAAATACCGTCCAATTACCGTACTTAAAATAGAAATTAACAAGTGCTTATACCATTTTTTCCTTTTCATATCTTGTAAGAGAATGAGTGCCTTAAAATAAGGACTTTTTGCTTATAGCGGGCTGTTCATGAGAAGAATATCATTAAGACGAACATTAGGATCGTTTACTTTGCATAATTAATTCTAAATCTCCTTTTTTCCCTTCAACAACAACAACAGCAACAACAACAACAACAACAACAACAAGAAACAATAAAGGAAGGGCAAACCTTACTCCATTGTGTTCTGTAAAGAGCTGTTTTTATTAATGATTTATTTTCAGTTGCAACACTCATTGTCTCATTAAGGCCCGTAATTTTGGAATTACTGAGTTGGAGGGACACCAACAATATAAGGAGGGGGGGGGG
>KN889266.1:19726-30659 GCA_000934455.1 Apostichopus parvimensis | reverse complement strand
TAATTTTCAAACTTTAGAGCAGTGCCATGATTGATTCATGATGACATCATCAAGGCTTTGGCACAGATCATCTGAAAATGAATGTCATTTCCAGCCTTCTAAGATACAGGTAGGCCTGACGAGAAGGCAGGGGGCTACAACCCCTGGTGGGGCTGTAGCCCCATAGCTAATGAAGGGGATGGGCAAAATATGGAGCCTGAGAAAGTATGAGATGAAGATTAGGGTCTTCTCATGTTTATAACATACTTAAGACAAAAATGCAGGCAGCAAATATAGGGCCAATGCCTTAATTATCTGCAGGGCTTGATCAGGCTTCCAATACCTCTGGATGCAGGATGGTTTCAAGTACCTCTATATGACAGTTCTGCTGGTGATTTGGGTTACTACAAACAATTCTGAGATTCTTTTTAGTATACTAAAATACGATATTAAACAGTAGGGTTAATAACGATACACAATTCTCTATCCCATAATTTCTCAGGTTCTATCAGTAGACAGTAACAAATTGTAAGAGCATCTTAAAAGTAGCTGCTTTGTTTCGAGTTACTGCTATTAAACATCTGAGGAACGACATTCCACATGCTACCAACGAACTAATGACATGAGAATGCTTTCGCACACCGACCTCCCAAAATGTGGGATCACGACCCAAGAGTGGGTTGCCAGACAAATTTTCAGTGGGCCACAGGCTATGTTCCAGGATATCTGTTTCTTTAATAACCAGTGTAAGACTGGTAAAAAAGTAATCAGTTTTAGGATGATAAGTTGCTCTTTTGAATACACGATTTATACAGCATTCCATTGTCTAAACTTCTGTTCTAATTATATTATTAAAACAAATCTGTTATTGAAGCAGTTCTTTTGTCGCTTAACTGACCAAGCCTGGGAAGGTATGAAGGCACGGGGAAAAATATGGGATAAAGAATCGGTTTTAAATATTTTCAGAATGATTGCAAATTAGGCCAGGTGCTACATGGCGGTCAAGCCTGCCTATAGAAAAACAGTTTTCAAATTCACTCAAGCGTTAATAATTTGTTACTTGATAGCATAGTCTACCCCAAGTACTGCCTTTAGGATTCATCCTTGAGCACTCCTAATTAATTGACCAGCCACCATATGATTGTAAACACAAGTGCTTCTAATGGCCAGCACTACTTAGCTGTGTGAAGACAAATTTGGCTTGACCAATGAAATAGTAGTGTGTTTTAATCATGTAATTGTGCAGAGGAGCAGTCAGTAAGGCTAGCATTACCAACTCAGGTAGATATTCAATCTCCCCTGCTTTTAGCCAAAAACAGGGGACTTGGGTGGTATTTGATAGGCAGGGAACATTGTAATGACAAATGTAACCAGGGGCCACCATGGCAATCAGCTGCCTCTGAAGATGCTGGGCTGAATCATGCAGTAGGTGGTGCCTACGCTGTCCCCCGCCCAATGTCAAGGCCCCCAATGCAAATGGGGTCTCTATAAAAATTCCTGGGGAAGACACACCAACTTTCTGTTTTGGCTTTGTACATATATAGAACAATTAGGGGATAAGGTAGACATCTGGTGCTTTACCCACTCCAGAGTGTGTTTATTTGGGACAGACATACAACATAATTTGTGACAACAACTGGTTGAAGGGGTAGGTTTGGTCTCCGACAGAGATATGTTATTAGCATAACACTGTCAAATAGCTTTGGACTTGTTACTCCATTCGTGGAGGAATGATGGCTGTCGTTTGCTCGAAAGGAAGCAAAGATCCCCTTGAGTTTTCTTACTTTAGATATTGATGACTATTACATGTTGAAAAACAAAGAAACAGGTTAAATGTCTCTATAAGGCAAGAAATTTTCAATTAGCTTCAAGGTTGTATTGGGGGGAAAAAACAGTAGAAACAACAAACATAACTTCTTTGTTTTGGCATTTAAGCCAAATTTCCTTTTCCACATGATTATAAATATAAATTTTATCCGAAACTAATTTCACTTTTAGCAAAAGGCAGAATTGTGACAACTTCAATTTCATGTCCATTACTTATGGAAAACATGCATAAAGGGAATCTCTACAATGTGAAAGGAATCTGAATACAATCACTTACAGAAAGGTAAAAAGTTAAAAGAAATAGCAAACCCATTTCAACATAACTCTACCCCCACTTCCTTCTCCACACCCTAGCCCCTCTCCTCTCTACCTTCCCAAATATACGATAAAATTACATCAACATATTTTTTGTAATTAACTGTGACCAAACATTATAAAATGTGATGAAAAGAGTTATTCCTACAAATTCAACCAAACTTAGAATTCCACAAAATATACAATCATAAATCTCATTTAATGTTACACTTTTCTAGTCATAAAAATACTATGGTTTGTCTCCTCTCTTCCTCTGTCTTCTGAAAAATTAAGCATGGGCTGTTTGGAATGTTCAATGCAAATATTTCCCTATTTGCATATATCATCCAACGTCCTATTGCAAATAACATGGCTTTAATACCCCCCTTTCTTTATGATAAAAGAAGTTACACATTCTGAACATACTTCAGATGAAACGTTGTTCTTGTTATACAAAATAAGCCCTGTAAGTCAGGATAAGCCCGCAGAAAGATTTCTCTCGTGCAGCCTGATGATGAATCATCTGGTACAAATGTTACAACATGTGTTTTAAACTATCATCATAATTTTGAATAAACCACTTGTGGAGAAACCCATCAAACTTGTGAATCTTCATGAATCTTAATATGGTCAAATTTATTTTATACTTCAAAAAGAAATGAAAATGAATACAATAGATTATTTAGTTTGTCCAAAATGGAGCACCACCCCCCCCCCCCCACTCTTCCCCAACCAACAAGTTTTAAGATATGCTAAAAGAAAAGAAAAAAATGTCCAATGTTCAGTTGGCCTTAACTGTAAATTAATGGAAAGGTACTGATTTCTGATTGGTGTTGATCTGTGAGACGAGAGCGACAAGCCTAACTGGTTGAGACCTCTGTCTGTTTGGCGATCTTTTTTCGTGGATGTGCATTTTGGTTGAGTAGCTTCTCAAAATCAAGATTTTGTGATGGGGCCAAAAAACACACACACACACACAGACAAACTGAGCATTAAAAATTTGTTTTTACATTCAAACTTCAAACATAATGTTACCTTTAAAAATTGTTCAAGTTGGTCATATCAATGCATAATTCAAAAATTTATATTTTAATCTTCTTTTTTAAGAAATTCTTCGACCTTCCTGGTAAACTGACGGAGGTCTTCTGCCATAAGCTTGGGCTGTTCAAAAGCACCAAAATGGCCACCGTCGGGCATCGCTGTGTAACTAATGACATTTTTGTACTTGTAAGATAACCAGTTCTCTGGGGTAAATGACAGCTCTTGAGGGAAGTCAGCGTAGCCGAGTGGCACAGCATTCGGAAGTCTGGGAGATTGAAAGAGAAAAAAATGAGAAAAGTAGAAGGCTTGGAAGGAAACTAATTGATAACGATAAAGCTGTAAAAATCATGGAAAATTATTCTTTGCTGGGTACTAATGTTTAAGTTAAAGTGTGCTGTAAAATTTCACATTTTTGCTGAGGGTATTAGCATAACATGCAACTTCCATTTTTTAAGCTTACAAAGAAAAGCAGTCCAGAGATGGACAAACATCGCAGAGATGAATACATGTCTGCTTACTGCAAGAATGTGAATTGCTACTAAATTTGGAACTTCAGTACGATTTGTTTCCCCCTCTACACAAAGTTAGGCCTATAGAAAATTAGTCATCAAATTCACTTGGTCATTGATAATTTGTATACTTGACAGCATAAACTACCCCAAGTACTGCCATTATGATATATCTTGACTGCACCCTCATTAATTGACCAGCCACCCTATGATTGTTAACACAAGAGCTCTAATGGCCAGTACTACTTTCCTGTGTGAAGACAAATTTGGCTTGACCACTGCAGTAGTACACTGAGTGTTTAATCATGAATTTGAGCAAAGGAGCATTCAGTGTGGCTTGCAATATGAACTCAGGTTGATATTCAATCAGTTTTTGGGCAAAACAGGGGATCGGTGTGGTATGTGCTATAGGCAGAGAAGATCGTAATGAGTGCTCTAATGACCAGCACTACTTTCCTGTGCGGAGACAAGTTTGGCTTGACCCCAACGAAATAGTGCAGTGTGTTTAATCATGAATTTGTGCAGAGGAGCAGTCAGTGTGGCTAGCATTACCATCTCAGGTAGATATTCAGGGAAGGGGTGTGGAAAAAGGGGGAGGTTGGGAAAGTAGTAGAAGTAAACAAAAATACTTGTTGAAGTAAACAAAAATGAGCACCAACCAATGTCATCTGATATCCTAGCATACTTGGATGCAACATCAACAATGTTTTAAAGTTAGGTGGTAATTACAGCCAAGGTGACCTGACCTCAGCAAGATTTAATCAGGATTTCATATAGTGTCCCTGGATATAAAGTGTACTGGGATTGCATGTTTTGTCTGTGGATCATAACAAGTGTCACATGAACTACTCTCAAATTTGCAAAATGATCCTGAATAACCCTTACAAATAAAACTTGCAAATGTGTGTCAAATTCACAAATTTTTTCTTCGGGAAATCTCTCAGGTTTTTCAGGGTCAATCACAGGTTTTCACCTGCATTCTTGGTAGATGCACCACATGTGTATATTGTTACAGTCAAAATTATTATTTCTGGAGGATGCACTACACCACCGAAACACCAGTACTACTATCAATTCCAGCCATACCCTATGGTCATCTTAATATATTGATGAACTTTTTCTAAAGGATACTCACATATCGTACTTGGTAATAACGTCATAGCTTCCAAATGTTTCTTTATACAATCTCATACTGGACGTTATGGATCCCGAGATCCAGTAAACCATCACATTGTTCAGCAAGTCATCCAGCTCAAACTTCTCCATCAGACAACCATCGACGCAGTCGGGAAAGTCAAGGTTGGTCCACACTGAAAACTTCTCCAACATGTAAGCCACCAGACCCGCTGGGGAATCTGTTAGTCCATGTCCTGGGAGTAAAGAGAAATTTCAGTTTTCTATTAGCTAAGGTGAATCAAGCGTGCTCTGCAATCGTTGAGTTATGTTCAAGCACACTAAATTTGTCAATGACTATGGGGCGTGTCCCAGGTATCTGTCCCCAGGGGCAGATTCAGTATTTTTAAAGAGGTTTCATGGCCCTGAGCTTGTTGGAGAGGACTCCCATGTAGCAGGTGATCCCCCTCCCCACCTCCCCCTCCCCAAAAGAAAAACTTTAGACGTGAAAATGGTTCAAACTGAGGTAAATTTAAGCTAAGAATTAGGTGTACATGTAACGCTGTCCCTTAGAGGACCTGGAAAAAAATAATAAGTGCAGGATAGCTCAGGTTTGTAACCGTGGGGTCACTGATTCAAATCCAAAATTATATAAAGGAGAGTTTAAAATCTGTAATCAAGCTCAACTGAAATGTTAATCATCAAAGTGCTTAGCCACTGTTTGTCCTTGTAGCATTTTATAGAATGATACTGTTTTGAGTCTTCTTATGGACAGCAAGGACAAAGATAATAGTTTTTGTTTTTTTTTCAGTGCAGATAATTTCCCATGGACTTGAAGTTTTTCTTCTACATAACTCTATATACCTAATACTAAATACCTCATTCTTACCAATGGTATCAGGCTTTGTAGCTTGTATATGCATGTACCCTGTCTCTCTTAACACTGTATAAACATAATCTTTGAAGGGAAACATCCGTTTCTGGTCTCTCTCGGAGGGAACCACAAGTGATGGGAAGAAACTGCCCACGAGAATTCGGCCAATGTAAAAGGGAGGTTGCACATTCGTCACAAAGTTGTTATGGTGTCCTCTTACAAATCTGTAAAATAACAAAGGATATAAATCATTTGATTATTTTTTTCCTTTCCCTTTCTGTTCAAGAGTACCTTAATTTTCCAGCTTCAGATGGTTCATGATGACATCATCAAGGCTTGGCACAGATAATCTGAAAATGAATGTCACTTCCAGCCTTCACAGATACAGGTAGGCTTGACGAGAGGAGGTCAGGAGGCTACAACCCCTGGCGGAGCTGTTTTGGGTCGTTTTGGGTCAAACACCTGATCTGCCGAGGTTTGAGAAAGAGACCACTCTGTCTTTTTCACCTTCCATCTGGATAGAGCGTCTGCTATCAGGTTCTCATCGCCTACTAGGTGAGAGGCGCAGAGATCTACATGGTGTTTGTCACACAGTAGGAGGACCCATGTTGTTGTTAGCGGAAACCTATGTAAGAGCCTCTGTAGTGGATGCGACGGTTTGAACCTCTGCCTCTTTCGGAAGTTGTTGGTTGGACCTTGTCCTTGTTATATTGTTGTTTGCCTTAGCTCTATCTACCCTTGTTACTGGAATTTCCGTCTCCCGACGCTTTGAGGAATCCACTGGAGTTTTGGCATCCGGTTGTTGCATCTCTCAGAGACCTGCATCTTTCAGCTTCTTGTTGGAGATGGGTATCCAATTGTCCACCAAAGAGATCTTGCCCTAATAGTGGCAAGTCGTGGTAAGTGCTTCACCACTGGTGTGGGCCAGGACAGTGTGGGCCAGTGTGGCTTCGTTCAGGCGGAAAACCCTTGAAGTCTCGCTCTGAAAGCAGGCTGTCAGACTGGAATAATTGAGCTTCCTGGCCAGGACAGGCTTCTGCATCTGAGTCTTCATGTGATCCACTGGCCAACGGCTGTTGCCAAATCACAGACTCGACCACTCCCAGATCTACCAGGTCAGCGGTCTCTTCCAGCAAGCTGACCTGCCAGCTCACCGGCTGCTTGGTTCTCCGATCCTCCAGTTCTCTGGCTACCTGACACAGTTACCAGTTACAGTTACCAGAGTTACCAGATTAGCCTCTGCCGTAAGTGGGTAGCAATCAATTTGGACGACCTCCGCATGCAACTTATACTGCCAAATCTGAGATCGTGGACTCGGTTAACTCCAAACAAAAGCACACCGGGCTCTCCACTCTCTTCTATGACTCGACCTGCTGGGTCAGCCCCTTTCTGGCTCTTGGAGCTGCTTGCTCCCTTACCAATGGTTGGGTTGGTTTTAGCCAATGCTTTTGGTCTTGACCTTTTCTTTACCTGTTTGGGTTAGGAAGCTTTCCTGCATCCAAGCCTGTGTTGACTTCCAGTTGTCTGGGGTCCAGTTGATGCAGATCTTACTGTACATGTCACCTTATCCGAACAGGTGCAGCACTGGGGGCACTTTCCATGCTTGTTCCAATCATTGAAAGGTCAAAACTGGGGGCAATTGTTACAGGAATCCATTTGAAAGGCTATCAAGGATATATATATATATGAAACATTAAGTCTTTCCCCCCGGTTTCGATGGAGCCAACGAATCCTGGGTAGGGAACTCGGAACCAAGTTGCCAGGGGCAATTCCAACTGGGGAACCCGTTATCCCTTAGGGAGCTCGAAAACCTGTAAAGGTCTCTATGAGGGAATAAACCTCAGGGAAAATGAAAATAAATAGGAACACTAAACTATAGTGTGAGTGAAAAGAAAATTTTGAACCCAGAATTTATTTTTTATTAAATTTTTTTTATTGTTATTATTATTTACGAGGTCTGAGGATTGAGATGAAAACTGCTCTTAAACGATGCAGGATGGTAGCCACGTAGAGAATAAGAATAACAATTCCCCCGTGTCAAAAACTAACGCTACCAAAACCATCGAAATTGGACCAATTCTGTGCGATCTTTTCCATATGAATGGTCGAAAGAGGAAGGAGTCAGGCCTGGATAGATGGTAGCTACACCATCTGTTGAAAGACTTGATCAATTTGAGCATAGTATTAGAGGATAATGCATATGTATCTGAGGGAAGTAAGTGCGGTGTTATAAATTGAGACAACAGATGGTGGGTGTGTTAGGTCTGCGACAGAGATCTGTAATTAGAATAACACTGACAAATAGCTTCGGACTTGTTACTCCATTCGTGGAGGAAATGATGGCTGTAGTTTGCTTGACAGGAAACAAAAATCCCTCAGAAATTTGTTATATGTGGATATTGATGACCATAACATGTTGAAAGACAATGGAAGAGATCAAATTTTCAAATACGTTAACTTTCTCTAAAAGGCAAGAAATTTTCAATTAGCTTCTAGGTTATATTGAAAACAAAACAGTAGAAATAACAAACATAACTTTCTTTGTTTTGGCCTTTAAGCCAAATTTCCTTTTTCTACATGATTTTAAACTTAATTTTTATCAAAACAATTCGTTCAATTTAAGTAAAAGTAGATTTGTAGATTTTTTTTAGCAAAGGCAGAATTGTGACAATTTCAACTTAATGTCCATTACTTAGGCAAAACATGCATAAAGGGAATCTATACAATGTGAATGAATCACTATACAATCACCTACAGAAAAGGTAAAAAGTCAAAGAAATAAACCCATTTTCAACATATATTCTACCTCTATCCCCCACTACCACTTCCTGCTCCACACCCCTCCTCTATGGCTTCCCAAATGTACAATAAAATTACATCCATTTTTTCTATTAACTGTGACCAAACATTATTAAATGTGATGAAAATAGTTATTCCTACAAATTCAACCAAACTTAAAATTCCACAAAATATACCATCATAAATTTCATAAAATGTTACACTTTTCTAGTCATAACATAATATGGTGTTTCTCCTCTCTCCTTTTTTTATCTGAGGCGTGGGCTGTTTGGCATGTTCAATGCAAATATTTCCCTACTTGCAAATATTGCAACATCCTATTGCAAATATGTAAGGCTTTAATACCCACTAAATCTATTCAGATCTCCAGGTTACATACATACAATAAAAGAGAATTTGTACAAAGGTGTAGATGCTTCTTTTTCTGGGCAATTTTGTTACAAAATTAGGCACACTTTGAAAAATCTCAATTAGTAAAAATAATTGCATGTGAAACTAGCAACCCTGAGTAAGTCTGAATCATAATATAAGACTGCACTACATGGTATAAAGCATGAGTCAGTTACTATTTGGATAGCAATCCCCTGGTACAGTAGCAAAAATATGATCATTTCAGTATGTTATATTCACTTAAACAATCTGTTTAATGAGTGGTAAGCAAGTTTAACACAGCCAAATTAAATTTATCTCATAATTCAACTAGCACTGGAATGTTTCAAGTAATCACAGTAAAAAGTATTCCTAAGTTTTCCACCACTCTTTGGTGATGTGATTGTGATATACACTGACCATAGCATATATACACAAATGAATACTTGCAAACCCCCTCCCCATCTCTCCCCCTCCCCGCATCTCCCCCTCCCTGCATCTCCCACCTCCTTGCTGACTTAAACAGAACAGGAAAGAAAAATGTAAACTAGAATATGTGATTATCAAATGACTACGTTGTGACATTAGTCACTATTCTTGCTATGTTCCTTCCAAAATTCCTCTGTTGCCTTTGAAAACTTTCTAAGATCTTCAGCAAATAACTTTGGTTGTTCCATCGCAGCAAAGTGTCCGCCGTCAGGCAGGAGTGAATAGCTGACGACGTTGGCATATCTGTACTTCAACCAGTGCTCGGGAGTTCCCGTAGCCTCGTGGGGGAATGCTGCATATCCCGTTGGCACAGTGATGACATAACTGTGAATGTGTACGAGATCGAAGAATTTATATAAAACTATATTCGTTCAAGCAGTTAGTTGTGGTTCAAAACATCACTATAGAACATTAAACAATACCTTTGCATTTTTTTTTTACTTGCATGGTACTGTTAGAAGACCCTCGCTCCCCCCACCCACCTTCCTTAGCATTGTTTGTAACACAGTAAAGAAATAATATAATGTGATATTTACAATTTATATGGTACAAATTTGTGCAAATTGTATATCATTGTTTTAATGTCTATATAAACACCTTCAGTAATATGGGTGATGTATAATGATATTGTTACAATGTGTATTGCACTGTATTCATGCATAGATACATATTTTACTTTATCATATTATTTAATTGATTTTTTCACTATACATGGCACAATGTTAATATACATAAGTATAAAATGAAAGGGGTTGCATAAACTTAAACAATCATAACCTAAGTTTAAAATAACCTAGGCTACAATAGCATATCCTACAGCAGGACTGCATAGGACACAGTCTTCTGTGCTGTGCAGTTTCACACCATAGGCACTGCTGGTCTGAGCACTGATATAATCTGTATTGTTTCATATTGATGCAGCCTTGCTGCAGGGGATTTTGCAGCTGCTGCAGCTTGCCTCTTTGACACAGAACCATATTTAATATGACAAGTAAACGGAACTCTTCAGAAACTCACGGAAGAAACGGAATCAGTTTTGGAAAGAGTTGGATGATTTCCTTGTAAGATCGCATACTCGCTGTGAATCGGCCCCCGATCCAGTGAACCATGACATTATTCAGCAGGTCGTCCAGCTCAAACCGTTCCGTCAGTTTACCGTCGGGGTAGTTGATGTAGTCCGGGTTGGTCGGGAACGAGACCTTGTCGAAGATGTAAGCAGCTAAGCCCGCCGGAGAGTCTGTTAGTGCCTGTCCTGTTGGGAGTTAAGGCGAATACGTCACTAGAGAACCCATCAAACACGACCACTGGTGTCTCCAAACGTAATATAAAGCGTGTTAAAAACACAGCGTTTGAGATATAAGGAGGGCCAACAAGTCAGAAAGAGAAATCATGCCCACAATCTCATTCCCTGGTGTCAGTCCATGTATCTGGACAGATGATCACTGATTCGAGGGTGGTAAGAAATGTATGTTAAATTGTGTGGACAAGAGTGCATGACCAACTAAGTGACTTCCCTTTCCATGGTGTCAGCTCATGTATCTGGACAGACGATCACTGATTCAAGGGTGGTAAGAAATGTATGTTAAATTGTGTGAACAAGAGTGTATGGGTAAGAAATGTATGTTAAATTGTGTGGACA
>KN889264.1:41955-61309 GCA_000934455.1 Apostichopus parvimensis | reverse complement strand
TTGGTAAACTTAAAGACCAAATATTTGAACTGTTGTTATGGAGGCAGCTTGAAAACTTATAACACTCATATATAATATATAATATGTACCCAGCTGTGATTATCATACGGTACGTGTTGCAACTTCTTCCTTACCTTAAAAAACTTCACACTGAACACCGATGCCTTTAAAGATCACTCTATTTGATGGGTATACAAAAGTAATCATAACTGTGCTGTATGCAACAGAATAGAGGGTCGCCGGCGGGGTTATTATGGAGCACCGCACTTCGAGGTTTCTATACGGAAACCAAGCGCAGTCGTCATAATCATAGAATAATAAATTGTCCTATAATGAAATGATGAAATGTATGCTGAAATTATGATCATTTACAAATACAGTTTTACAACATAACATTTTATTGAACTACGACGGGCGAGACCTGAATGTTAACTCAATGAACTTTTCACGAACATTTTCGAATCGAGTGCCTGCTTTCTTTAGACATTGAAAAGTTATCATGGAATTGGTAAATTGAAATAGCGCACTCTACTTTTCGTCTCGGCGGCGAAGTTGTTTCCATTGTTTTCCTTTGATCAGTCTCTATCAATTCTGTTTAACTTTATTGTATGTTATAAAATAATTGAAGAAATCACTGAAGGAAGATCCAATAAATTCAAACAGTTAAAGCAGGGGTTGGCAACATTTTTGAATGAATAGGCCAGATTTTAGGAGTGAAAGATTGACAGGGCCGCACCTAACCAACGACCTGCTGTTGATTTCAAACCTTTGCTTCCGAGGACGTTCAAGCAATAGGTGTGTGTACTAATCTGTATTCACAAAAAACATAATGTCAATACAGTACAGTTGATAATGAATGGTGATACTAAAGACTTACCTGACAGCATCATCAGTGCAGATAAATTCTAAGCAGCTAGCTCGTCTTTTATGATGATGTAAAATAGATTGATTTTTTTCTTTCTCTTGAGACATCTCACGGGCCGCAAAAAAATCACTGGTGGGCCACATGTGGCCCGCGGGCCGTAGGTTGCCCACCCCTGAGTTAGAGGAACAAAAACTCTAGGATGATGCTTCCTTCCACTTTTGAAAGTCACAAGACGGTAGGGTACATGCGTGCTACACCCACTTTTGGAAGTGAAGGGGGTACCGGGGAGGGTAGCAGCTAAGATTTTTTGTTTCTCACAATTTTTTCTTTAATACTAGTGGATAGAGCTTGCGTTGCTGGATCTTACTCAAAAAGCATATGAGTGCCAGGCAATCAAATTGTCGAATTAGCTTCGATGTACCTAAAATAATATAAGATGTAAGTTTATATGAGAGATGGAAAAAGCTATTGGATAGTATGCATGGAAATAGATTACAAAACTGTTTTAACTGCCTGCTTTAACCGCCTGATAGGCACCGATCGAAAATGACATTTCTTTCGAGGGAAAGGTTCCAAACTACAGCCTCACCATTTCTGTGTACGTTTTAGTATGTGGAAATCCATATAGGCCTACAGCAAGAAAGAACGTGGAAGGAACGGAAAGGGTTATTTGCCGTCTTTGCTATAGAAAGATATAAATAGCATGTAGTCGATTGTTTTGCGTACTTGGCGTGCTATATATGCCCCCCCCTACCTTCTCCCCCACGTCACATCCGGCGCCATTTAAAGCTTCATTCAGCTTTAGATTGTAAGTAAGAGGTTAACTCGATTGAAATCATCACGACGATCCTAATTAGCGAGTTATTATCCATTTAATTATGTATTGAAATGTTAATGTTGTGTTTTCTTAGTATGCCTTGTCTAATGTCATTTGTCCTGGTGGGATTTGTATGGACTAAACTAGCAGACTGTGCTTAAAGTCAGGCAGCAGTCTGAACATTTTTAGACCCGCTACCTTAAGATGGGCCCAGGACTTAGCCATGGCCCGCCATTAGAACCCCACCCTTATTTCCCGACGGAATTGCTTCTGTAAACGTCCGCAACACCCCAATGTTAGTCCTCGTTTATGCAGCACAGACAACAGTAGCGCGCTAGCGCAGCCAGAGAGAGATAGAGAGGGGGGCAGGCCGAAGAGTGCCCCTACAAGAATTTTGGGACGAAACGGTGACAAAATAAAACGTTACGCACGTACAGTCGCATACATTGGCAAGAATTAAAACTTAATTACACAAGACTAGAGTCGTCAAAATAATGGAAACGATAGCACCGTTTGCTTAAGGTCCCTTACCAAAACAAACATATCTCCAAAGGCACCCCAGAACGGATCTGAGCCAAATTTCGGCTAACATTTGAAAACGTCAAAGAGGATATAGATCAGGGGTCCAATCACGTATTCTTTTTGGGGCTTTAATGCCCGCAGAAAACTCGTGGAGGGGGAGGGGCTGAGTCATGCGTCACCTCTCCACTGGCAGACTACACAAATTCCTGCAGTACATAAGCATATAACATGCATATGGGGTATATAGCGTGTTCAGTCGGAAATTTTTCAACGAAAAGAGGGGGCATCCCCCTTTGACTCCTCCCCTGGGCGACATAACATCTCAGGCGCCCAGTACATAAAGATGGTTGCGCCCCTAGGGTAGAACCTAACGTACATCGTGTCATGAAAAGTCACCAATATAACTTTAGTTCTCGGACTTTTTAAATTGTAGTTTTGTAGTTGTTTCTCTACTTTGTTTCTTCTTCTTCCTCTGCCTCTAATATTTCTTTTTAGTGATAAGGAGAACTTCTGATAGCAAAGATTCGGGTCTGATGCTGGTGATAAGACATTTAGCAAGGATTATATAGGAATCTAGTTGCCATCTCACACGCAAGTGTAGTCCACTGTACACATATGGCAGCCAACCATTGCGCTGTATCCGATGGTTCATAGGGGTTATCATTTTATAGAGAAACCCCGATTGTTATTTAAATTTTCAACAGGTGGTCTCTAAGCACGCTAATTACGTTACCACTACGTCATTTTCAGTCTCTAAGGCCTAAACGAAAACAAACACAGCTATTGGCACTTTCAAAGCACGTGATCAAAATACATTTAATTCACACCAATGTTTGAACTCTGAAACGGATAAACCGAAAAACCAGTGAGTATGCAATTATGTAAGGTTTTAGGACAGATTTAGGTAAGACAGTAAATATAAAGTTTTTATGTATGATAATTAGGTAATAAGTCAGGTATCTATGGCATTTGAAATTAACGAAGAGCTGTTTCTTTTAATACAATTCTCCAAAACGATTGTAACATTTGTTTACCAGTACATTACCCAAGTCACGTCGATTTAACGTTAGTTTACATAGGCATATAGTCCATAGGTCTACATATATGCGAGCTTGTGCATACAGTATGGTACGCGCAATTCCTAGTAAGTATAACTAGAGCTAGGCTACATTAGTATAGTAGTAGTACTCGTAGTAATATTACCGTCTGTACATGTACAATCTGACTGCGTCAATTTAAAATAATAACACACGCAACACAAGGCCTGGTGAAATTGTTGGATAACTGTGTAGGCATAACGTAGGCTATATGATATTTAGTATTACTATTACAATAACCCTAGTATTAGTAATTATAGTTTGGGCTTCCATTCCTAGAAACACCTTGAACAGACGTTAAAGGCATCCCAGATCATACATTAATACATAGTCTGTAATTTAAATGAAAACATCTTGTTATACTTAGTAATTAATGAGCATTTCATGTACCTTCAAGCTTCTTTTTTCATTGGATTTGTGATAATTAATGAGCCTTTTATGTACCTTCAAGCTTCTATCATTGGATTTGTGATAATTAATGAGCCTTTCATTTACCTTCAAGCTTCTTTTTTCATTGGATTTTTATCTTGGACAAAACACAATTTGTTTGTAGTAGAGGTGTTCTAAACTGGTGCATTTGACGATCCTCAGGACTTATAACATAGTACCACCGAAAAACCAAGAGGCCCCCAAAGTTCAACCCTCTTTTAAATGAATAGTGTATCCGGTAACTAACCCTCGATGTCAACACAAGGTGGTCAGTGTTAATTTCATGCTACTGGATTTCCTGCAACAAAATGGCTGCTTTATTGTTTGACAGAAAATAGTATCTTGACGTAATAGCCTATTTTATTAATTTATGTATACTTCTCCAAACATTGCTGAGGTCATTTCTGTAGCCCTAACCATAGTCAAGAGGAAAATTTCCTTTTGGAGTTTGCACATGTTTGTAAGATTTTATGGCACTTGATTGAATTCAAATGGTGTGCTTATTATGGGGGATAAGAATTCTGCCTTCAAACTACAGACTGCCCGTAGCTCCAGAAAACAATATGTGAACATTCTACTTACACCATTGAGAACATATAATTGCACAATTGTTTGTAACTATTAATTATAATTCCTGACAAATTATTTGATTACAATTAACAATTGTCATATATTGGTGCAGACTAAGTGTCGGGTGGCAAATTCCCCCTCGTGCAGCATCGGAAACAGCCTTAGTCGCGGTGAAAACCCAAATGATCAGTATCATTTCTTCTTACCAGTAACTTTGAATAGTTTTCCACCAAAACACAGCTCCCTGCAGTAAGTCATAGACAATGATGCTTAAACTGTACTGTTGAAAGAATAGTCCAGACCAAAATGAGAACTATAATCAGACAAAACAATTGAAAGGACGAATCTAAGAGAACACAATTGTCAACATCCCATCCCTATACCATTTTTGTTAATTTTAAGTTTATCCAAAGTCTAAATTTGAATTGGCAAAGAACAAATTTTACTGAAAAAACGAATTATCCAATTACAATGAAAATACATGTAGGCTTTTCTAGACAAAGTGTGAATGATACATTATATGTGCTGTAAATTTCATTTATGACCAAACATAGATTTTATAGTTGTAGCAGTATACTTTTGCCTTTTGTCCCCCACACTTTTGAAAAGCTATCTACTCCGACAACCTTCATATAGTAACCCTCTTGCAAAGGAATGCAAACTACCAAATTAAAGGCTATGTATACAGGGGCAGAAATCAAACAAAAATGTGTTTGTCCTTTATTCACTCCATTTGGCTGGTAAATTCTCTATTTGACCGGTTGTGTTACAGAAATCTGGCAACCCTGCTGTATGCTGTAAACTTCAAACTGGTATCACACCGTGACACCATCGTATAGTTTGTTTTGTATTACTGGCTACTGCCACAGTGCCACGGATTTTGAGTAGGTCACCCTAGAATTAGCTTCTATTTAGAGTGAGTTATTACCGACTTGAATCATCACATCAGATCAATATTATATCAATCAAAATCATATATCAGTATTTTGAATATAAGTTTACGTCACGGCTAAAATCTCGGCCGATTTAATAGCTCTGAAGCCTCTAAAGTCCACCATATCGTTTAGCATCCATCAGGGGCCCAGGTATGGCTTGCCCCTGGACCCCACGCAGATAGCGCGAAGCGTTCTTGTCCACAGGTCAATAAATTGAATCCGCCCCACCCCCTAAGATGAAATCCTGGCTTCGCGCTTGACTTCCTCTACAATATATCAAGTTCATGTATTTTTAGTTTTAGTTGGACTATCCCTTCGACAATTTAGCGGCGGATGGAACTCAGGAATAAACTGTTCAATTTGGGTAAAGAAACATACATAACAGTACAGTACAATTACCATTGGGTTTCAAGTGTTTGGGAATGGGGCAGGTTGCAAAATGAGCCCCCCCCCCCGATGAAAAAGTCTGATTACGCCACTGACAAGTAGACACTACTGTACTGTTTTTGGTTGCAGGTCAGTCTGAAGTGAAACAGTAAATACAGTCATTCTGAAACCACCGCATTACAACCAGACAGTCGGCTACCTTTTATAATTCCTTTGAGAGCAGCAGCGGTGATGGTGTTTTCCGATGAAATCCAACAGTCTTTATCAGGAAAACCTAGGAAGAAGATGATGTCCAATGCTGAAAATGAACTCCTCAGTGCGTCAGAAATTATCAAAGGTGAGAAAAGCCTCCGTTAACATAAATTATAAACTTAGAGCTCTCTGCTCTTCTCCCTCTTTAAACTTGCAGCCTGACTCACTTAATTTCTGCTTTAGAACTTTTTATTATTTCGCGTTGTGGTTTATTTCATTTAACTTGAACCCTTTTCCAAAGCAGAGTGTGGTATTTACTGCACTGAAGCAAACCATACAGCTGTACTTTTCTTTTGTATTTGTTCAGTGTATCAACAACGGTGGAGTGTAAAATGGAATGTAGTACCATTGTTTTTGTACTTATGTACAGTATCTGTACTCCTATATATACTATAAGTGGGATGGACAGAGACCTATTAAGCATTTTTTGTAGGCAGTTGTTCACTCTGGTTTCAAATATTTCTTGTAAACTAGTAAAAGGTGCATTTTGCATACATATGGTCACTTTGACTGAGTCAGGTTACATGACAAGGAACACAAGTTACTTGAATGCGCTTTAATCTATATGATACTGTACTGTCTCTGTAGCGGATAAAGCCGTTTGGCCGCACTTACTATAGTGTAAAATGGAATGTAGTACCATTGTTTATAGTATGTATCTGTACTACTATACAATAAGTGGGATGGACAGAGACTTATTAAGCTTTTGTAGGCAGTTGTTCACTCTGGTTTCAAATATTTCGTGCAAACTAGTAAAAGGTGCATTTTGCGTACATTTGGTCACTTTGACTGAGTCAGGTTACATGACAAGGAACATAAGTTACTTGAATGCGCTTCAATCTATAGTATTTATGATACGGTACTGTCTCCGAGGTCATTTTTGGGTTGATCGATAGTAACAGATCATGATATTTCAGGGGTCAGTCTTCCCCTAATGGCCTTGTATAGTATCCCTGGTCAGATTGTAACTAATTCACTGCCGGAGATTGCAGTTCTCCTATTAGTTGAGTGTAGTGTATGTAAGTTAAAACCTGTGTCACAGTCAGTGTACTCATTTTAATTTTTTTCTCCTTAGATCGATTGTATTTTGCTACCTTGAGGACAAAACCAAGAAGTACATCAAATACCCATTACTTTTGTATAGATGAAGAGTATGTATATGAAAAGTAAGTACCCATTCACCTAGATTGAGTATATATATATGTGAAAAGTAGACCCCAGTCATCAATTGAGTATTCATATGAAAAGTAAGTACCCAGTCACCTATGAGTATACTGTACGTGAAAAGTAGGTACCCAGTCACCAATTGATCAAGAGTAATTACCCAGTCACCTGTTGAGTATTCATATAATTGTACAGTGTGTGGACTACAGTACATTTCATGCACACACATACGTGTACAGTACATGTGTGTCTAAGAGCATCAGGAGCTACATGTATATTCATTCACACCGACAATGTCTCAATCTGTGTCAGGTGGTAATTGGATGGAAATTATCAATTAAAAAAAGGAACTGAATTTTTTTCAGGTCATTGAATGGAAAGACTTGACGGCACAACCGTATGTGCAAATTTTTCTAAGTTCATCACATCAAAATGTTTCATTTTATGTACATACTGAAACGGTTTGGAAACATCACTAATATATGTATGTAGCGTTTTCCGTTGATTAAAATTTGAAGCAAACTAGCGTTGTAATCAGTCTCTAGAATGCTTTGGATTTAAACAGTTAGACGAGCAAGTATTAAAAACCAATGAATTGTTAACTATATTGTACATGTGCAGTACCTGAACATAGATCGATCAGTCAAACAGAGGCAAGCTGACAAACCGAATTGAAAAGCAATGAATTTGTTGCCATATATACTGTAGAGTCTGGGCGCCCTTTTTAAGGAGACAGCCAAGATCATAATGCAAGTTCAGCACTGTACATACCTGTACTAGTTGATAAACACTCTCTGCATTGGTTCTAAGATATCGTTAACAAAGTCAGGCTGTGATTATTGATTGTTCACTAATTAATCCAAGGTGAATTTTATTCAGTATGTAACAGTCAATTGATCAATTTGGACTTTCATGGATTGGTGTCACTTGGCTTTAGAAATTTTAAGCCTCCTTTTCTATAGTCCAGCATTGGCTAACTGGATTAACTTGTACACAAGTCTGTGTTTAAGTTTAACTTGTTAAAGTAATGTAGTCATTTCAGTTGTGCTTGCTTCATTGTATAGTGTAATATTTACTTACAGCATTGATATTGTCTCATCAACACATGCAATGTTCACATATATAATCCAAGCAAGGTACTTTTAAAATTAGCAGCTCAGGAAATTATTAAGGCCAGTCACTGACTTGCCAGTTAAAACAAGGTGTCAGTTTAATCAAGGTGCTGTTATGGAGACGACAAAAATGTCTGAATTTTGTAATTCTGTACATAAAAAAATCCTTCGTGTTCCACAGTTTATCCTTCCTCAAGTTAAGACATGTATCTCTTAGTACCCACTGTTCTGCATATAACCACAAATTTATCCAACATGCTGTTATATGAGGGACAGCATCAACAAACCCTTCGTCCTCCAGCCAATTCCTCACAAGGTGAGCTAATTAGAATGTACGGCACGATCTCCTACACCTTCTATCATTCTCATTTATTTAGTTTATTTATATATTGTTGTTTTGCCTTACAGCTTCTACGCAGACTTTGGCCCTCTCAATCTGGCCAACTTGTACCGTTACTGCTGTAAACTAAACAAGAAACTCAAGGTAAAGTGTTCCATACTTCTGAAGTGTTTACATAGAATGTAGCATTATTTAAAATCCTGAACTGTGTACAGGATGCAAAGAAGTGAGGTTCATACACTGGCACCTCTGTGTGTGGGAGTGTTTAATTTTTTTATTTTTTTTATTCAAGTATGTAAACAGTATATTATTTAACATTGAAATTTTAAGATTGTGCACAGTCACCTGGAACAAGCAAGTCATGTGCTGTATGTGTGTGTTTAAAGAATTTTCTTTTTTTTACAGCACATATTTTAATCAGACATTAAATTAATTAAGCTGATGTTATGGTTACAAACATAGAGTGATGATACCATAGCTGTTTAACATATCTTACTCTAGTACAGTTTATGCACAAGAAATGTAAAATTTCCTGATCACTGCATGTGTATGTGATTAATCCAAATTTGACAAAAATGAACAATCGCTGATAATATTTGTTTCCTCCTGATTTTGGGCAAATTTTTTTAGTGACAGTTACTGTAATCAAGAGTCAATGAAATGACAACACTTGGGCATTCAGAAATCAGTACGGTTGTACTGTGCTTACTATAATACAGTATTATCTGCATATGCCAGATACAGTAGCACCTCAGCCAAAGACACCTTCGGTGCAAGAATGTCCGAAGTTTGAATACATTTTACGCTACTTGTGAAGCATTTCCCATATTTTTAAGTGTAAATTCTAAGCCCTGCAGAGACCCTTTTTTCAAGTGGGTAGTTCTGTGTCTGTGAAAACTTTGAAAAAAACACTGTTAAGCAAGTGTTTTTGTTAATTTAAAAAAAAAAATTATACCAGTTAAAGTATAGGTTGACCAAAAAATAAATTACTGTTCAAATGAACTTAAAGATATTGCCACTTTTTTTAGAAGAACTTAAGAAGCCAAGAAAAAAGAGGAATGAATAATGTCTGTGCTGTTTTAAAATACAGTGTGTCAGTTTCGCATTTATTGATCATAATACATAGGATGTTGCTATGGTGATTGGTGGGCGGAGAAAGTAACTAAACAAAGCTCTGGTTTACAATCAATTACTGTGTGCATGATCTGATTAATTTGGTGCTTTTCAACTTGAATATGCCCCAGTGCATCATTCTGTATACAGGTAACTGTATACTTACAGTGTTAAGGTAGCCTCCAAAATGAGGATGTATGACGTAATGTACTAAAAATGGCAGTTAAATATGGAAAATTAGATGTTCAGACAAAGTATATGTGTGTCTGCCATATAAACACTGTGCATATTTACACTGCTCAGTTACGGTAAGTGTACAGTACTATACAGTACTTAGTGCTTTAATACTGTACAGTACTGTACAGTGTACAAAGTACATGTTTTATTTGCTGTCCAGTCAATAAAGAAGATACAGTGGGGCCTTCAGAGATAGAATGTAATGTAATTTACATCAAATTGCAAACATTGTGGAGTTTGACAACCTTTAACCGTTGCGCTGTATAGTTTAAATGTGTACTGTACACTGTATGTACCTGTACAGTACGTACACTGATTCATTACTGTATGCCGATTGGTGTACATGACAAACTGTGTCAAGGTCCTCACGCACATCATAAACCTTAAATTTGTGAGTTACATCCCTCCCTATTAAGTGCGTGAACGTTGGTATACATGTCAATGGGGATGTATCTTATAAAGGGACCGAACGTAACCTGGTCATTGCCTGACTCTTAATTTTTCTTCTTCACTGCGCCATCATTTCATGCCTACTGTAAGGTTAATTTCCTGTGTTATATTTCCCAAGGCTACCTTTCTTCCTTGTTTTGAGTGATTGTACATGGTATCACTTGTATCAAGCTGTTTTGTTAAGAGACCTCGGAAGATATTATTACGAAATTAAAAGCTTTCTTAATTTCTCCATACTTGAGAGCAAACTCATGCTGCATGATAAAGTTCAAAGCTTGTTAATTTTGATGTACTGTAAATATCTGGTTTCTGTTCCCTATGGTACTGAACTACTGTATACATATGCACTTTGAAATGCAGTAAAGCATACATGTATTAAAATGATGTTTGTCCTGCATATTGTAATAATGAAAAGTTGAAATATATACAGTACACTAATCTGTAGACTTTGTGCAGTATCGCAGCTAAGCGTACAATACAATAGCTACAGTATCATGCTGTTGTCTCTGCAAATTTTAAACACTGGAATATAATAATATCATGCTTGATATTGGAGAGAGGAAAACAAATTGTCATAAAGATTGGATCGTTAATTCTTTACAATGGAAGTATCTATATGCGCTCTAATGAATCTGAAAACTGTGTAACTTAGACAATTTATCTGGGCTCTGCCTTGCAGTGTCTTGGGAAATGCATTGATCTGTAAACTGCTATTGTACGGTATACAAACTGGAAGCCTAGTTTATAGCCCACTGTTTTGTTACAAAATTGAAAATAGATTCAAAATATTAACTAAATGCTTCTACAGCTATCTACAAGGTTGAGACAATAAACATAATTGATTACTCAAACTGACCTTCAATATATAATGACGGCTAATTGAGTCAATCCATACTAAATCAAGAGGCCTCCATGTCCACCCTCTTAGAATCGCCTGAAATTGATTTGGTGTTTTGCCAAAGGATGAATTTGGGCAAAACAACTTTTTTCAACTTTTTGGTTGCTAGGGTATCATACGGCCATGCCTAGCAACCAAATCCTGGTTGCATTTTAAGAGCCCTAAATTTTCCCTCAAGTTTGGAGCCATCTTTTGCATAAATGTAAAGTATTTTATGTCTGATATTTGCAAATATTGTGGAAGACATGTGACCAGTCTTCTAATTTAGCTAATTTTTAGGAAAATTTATGGTCTCAATTTTTCGTAACAAGTGATTAAATAGCAGAAAACGAGATAGGGGCCTTTTCTAGCCCTACTTTGCACTATGCAGATTTGTATACATACAGTGGAATCGACCCAAAAATCTGTTGATTTGGCATGGATTGACCCAATTACTTTTTGTGACAATCTGAGCAAAATTATGTAAAGAAATAAAGGTCACCAGTTGCAGACCTGTATTGAGCAGTTATGCTTAAATTTTTGTTTGTACTGTAACATGTTATACTGTGCATTCTCTGCACCGTTACTACAGTATAAACTGGATAACCGTTACTACAGTATAAACTGGATACTATTCAAGTATTCAGTACTCTACAGAATTCACATGTTGCTTTCTCTTAAATTGCATTTTCAAATCAACGTGCTTGGTTGATTTGCCTGGCGAATGCAATGTTTGTTTATTCCGCGCCCAATTCAGTATATGTACAGTACTTTAATCATATGTAGTGTGTACCGACATACTGCTCTGTAAATTACTGTACACTATAAACTGACTACTGTACTTTAGTCTTGTTACATACAGACACCAAGGGTTGAAATAAGCGGGCGCCCAGGCGCTATTCGCGCCCGCAAGCACTAAAATAGCGCCCCTGGACATGAAAATACAATACGCACGGGCGCTTCTTTGTCGGCAAATAAGCGCCCGCATACTCCTGTAAATATCAGCCTTATCATGCGCTGCACAGAAGCCTGAAACTACATTACATGCTAGTGCTATATAGTAACTGCTAGCGATTTGATAAATCACTGATCGATCGAGTGCATGCACAATAGAACTGGTGCACATGGTTTATATATCGCACAACACCTGTACTGATACGTACGTACATGCCGTACTTGAATTTTGTTTCTCCTTTTTAGCTCCTGGTAGTGAGAAAATAGCTCCTGGTCCTACTGAAATTGCCGCGAACCAGGAGCCACTTTCTTAGAAAGTGGCTCCTGGTCCACAAATCCTTATTTCAACCCTTGACAGACACGCACGCATACAGTACATACATGTAGTACATACATTTGCATACATCATACACGCATACATATATAAATACAGTATGTACAAGTTCCGAACATTAATTGCAGGGTATAATTTAGAGTTCAAAGTTGGATTTTGTTTACTATATAAATTACAAATTAAAATATTTGGTTTCTGTGTTAGTCTACAAAAGCTGTTTGTTGTTGTCCCTTGTATTTTCTGTTACTTGTCATTCAGCCTCTGAAGAAGATCCTGCTAGGACTGAAATGTCAGCTCCACATACTTTTACACATGTACTGTACAAAAACTGTTATTTAATCTTTGCACTTATATAGCTATTTAACCATTTTGCATACACATGTACAGTAAAACTGTACAGTACATGTACAGTAGAACTGTTCATGTAGTACATGTACAGTGGATACTACTGCACTGCACATGTAGTACATTTATGTACAGTACATTTACAGTACATTTGTACCGTGAAGTAACATTTTGCAATGCGTTACCAGATAAATTGTTCTCTGCAGTTACCGTACTATAAACTCACTACATTTGTCTTTGGTGTACATACATGTAGGGCCTACATACAATAAATCCTGTAGATGACACTGACTTTGTGAAGCACAGTACAGTACCTTGAGGACACTTGTAGTAAAGTAGTTTACTTAACTAGACCTGTATAGGAAGTATCTTGGCAAGACCATATGGGGAGTTGAACCTCAACTTGTCAAATTTTTGTATATGGCCTAAAGTACTGTAGCTTTAATGTGACTGTATATCTGTGCTGTATGCAGTACTAAGTAAGGACTGTTTTAATACAACTCACAAGTAATAATACTGTGTGCACTTATGAATGTATTATGCACAAAATAAGCTCAAAGTTCGCCTAAATAGTTGTAGATTACACATAGACTCACAGTACATGTACGTCAAATGCATGCATTGTCATGCATGCATAAGTACTGTAACTAATTAAAATGAATATGATTTCTAAAATTGTTATATGTCTGATAATGTAACTTCCGTCCCCATTCTTGTTATACCTCCTATCACAAACTTTAACTGTGCAGTTTGGCGGGGGGGGGGTAGATGGGGGGTCCATTTCTTTTCCTACTCAATTGCAAAGTACTATGAGACTCTACATACAGTATTTGAAATGAACTTTAGGCATTCTGCAAGGCACCTACATAAGTTTACAGTGCTATTATCATCCTCTGTGAAGTTAATTGACATAATATATTGAAATCAGTTTTGGGTGATCAACATTTTCTGTTTCACTTTATTCAAGCTATTGATTTGAGATTTTTGATCCAACTAGCAATATGAAAAATGAGAAACGGTTGTCGTAAAATTCCTTTATTGTACTGTACAGTAAATTGAATTTATGTTTGTTGCACTGTACAGTACTTTACATATGTACAGTATGTACTGTTAATAAATGTAGTTACGTTTCTGTGTACATGCTTGACAAGTAATACATATGTACAGAGTATGTACACAGTGTCAAGACCACATACAGTACATACATGGACTGTTCTACTGTAAGTGTGACATATCACAGTTCAAAAATCAAATAATAAACTGTTTACATGTACAAAATACTGTAACTGACAATTTCCTAATTCTTGTCCAACTTCCAAGACGACTTGTAGAGCAGTTTGTTTACATTTAGAGAGGTGCATTCTACTACCTCAAAGTTCATCATCCACTGATCCCCCCCTCATCACATTGTAAGTGCATAAGGCCATGTGCCAATAAACCAAAATTTTACAACTGTCATTTGTAACAGAATGTCAATTTATATACAGTATACGTAGTCTAAATTTCTGTCTTATATGTGTATATACATACTGTATTGTAGTATAAATTTTTGTGCAAATTTACTTTTCTCACTTAAGGCAAGCAGCTGACAATTTAATCATTGTCCGACCTGTTGAATTGTAATTCAATCAGGATTGTAGGGCTATAGCACTTGGCGCATTTGTAATTTCAAGCCTTTCTCTGTGTTTTGTGACAGGGTACACTTAATTATGCGGCGCTCGGGTCTCACCAGCATCTTTAGTCTATCCACAGTGATTTGATCTGCACGTTAAAGGATTCATGACTTACTGTAAACAAAAATACAAAATATATTGATGTTAAAACTTACAACCCAAATTTGAAAAATTCTCCCAAATAGCATGCATCATCATATGCCTGACATGAAATATGAACTTACAGTAGGTAATATTATGAACTCCAATATTTTACTGTGCATGTCTGGGATTTTAATATAGTCATTCAGTCTGCACAGTACATACAGACATACTGTACATTAGCAGTGAACATCAATGATATCCAACCTTTATCAAAATTGGCTCGTTACAAAAAGAGCTGCTTTCAAAACATGACCACAGACAGATACTGATCTATACAGTATGTACGAGTTCGGAATTTCAAATTTTCCGAACATAAATTACAGGAAATAATGTAGTGTTCAAAGTTGAACATTTTATATACCTTAGTTTTAAGTGCTTGGACTTTTGTGTACTAGTGTCTAAATTAACAAAAAAAACATTTGGTTTATGTGTACAAAAACTGCTATTTAATCTTTGCCATTGTATAGCGATTTGACCATTTTGCATACATGTGCTGTACCCGTGCAGTAAACATTTTGCAATACACTGCGGGATAAATTACTCCCTGCATGTACAGTATAAGTTATAAACAGTCTTATCTAATATCTACTATGCAATACTGTATATATGACTGAAACTAGTACAGTATGTACATAGATCCTTTGTATAATTCACTTTGAAATCAATTGTTTAGTGCGTATACATGTAGATCTCCGGCAGCTACAGTAAGTTGTATCTACAGTAGATCGATTGAAGGTATTCACTGTAGAAAGGTTCATATTATTGCTAGGTACCGTCCCTGTAATTAACACTGAGGAAGTGTAGGGAAGGAATATATCTAATGATGAATGAGTGACTAATGCTTTGCCTTATCTGTGCAGTGTATTCAATTATCCCTAAAGAGTATTTAAAGACCACGCTTCCTTCCAGAATTAATTAACTTTAAAAAGAATAAATCTTGTAGTTACCTACATCATAGGTAAATTTACTTCCAACGTTCGACATAGTTATTTCCAATGTTATCGATTCAAGGTACAGGTACAGTTTATCACTGTACATAGCAGCCTTATAGCAGGTAAAAATTGAGTTTGATTTAGTATCTAAATTGCTAATTATTTCTGTTTGAAATTAATTTTGAGAATTTGTCCAGGGTCGATATAAAAGATCAATGCTCTGTCTAAAACTGATGAAACTTGTTTAAGTGCAATTCCAGGGAATTATTTAGATATGAATTGTAGAGTAATGATCTCATTACCAGCACAGTGCTGTACTATGTATACAGTATGTATTCATCGTCTTGGTCGCCTAGTGACAAGTTCTGGATACACAACAAAGGTACGTTACTGTAGAGCTCTCATCAAATAGGGACTGATTGTCATATCCGCATTCCTTCATAAATGGGTTTGTCTTTGTGACAAGTTGACCTGAATAAAGGGTAATTATTTTGTAAAGTAATGGGAACCTACAGTACTTCTACATTAGGTAGGTTTACTGTACATACACCTTTGCACTACACATATATATGTCTAGGATGCCAAAAATTTATACTTGCTACTTTTTTGAACTGAACTAAACTTTAAACACTCGACATATCTACTGTGTCCTTCTACTGTACTTTTGCTACCGGCTGTTTTTCTTATCCCTGAATCCCACTCCCTTCCTCCCCCTCCCCCTCCCCTTCCCCTCCCTTGTTTTTTGTTAAGTAAGTAGTTAATCTGAGCTGTACAATACAACATATTTTACACTCAACAGAAGGGGTGGGGGGGACACATAAATTTATTGTTTGTGCTACACACTACTGCAAGTTCAGCGCCTAACTTCGAGCACTGTACTGTGGATGTATGCGGGAGCGGCAGTTTTAGCCTCTCTGGAGGACACTTTATCTATATCACAGTGTAGTAGACTTGCAGATCAGAGGAAGAGCAATTGAGTAACCACAGATCATATCAACACACATTGTCAAGATTCCTACCTAGGCTGGAGTGCCAGATTTAATTACTAGGCACCAGCAAGCACAGTATATACTAAAGTTCTGTATATGTTCCATATACAGTGTGTGCATACAATATATAGGTAGGGAGTTGTTATGGAACAACTCCTGAGCTCTATACAGTACAGTACATGGTTCAATGCACACTTTATTGACATGTCCCAAATTTTTTGGATAGTACTACTAAAAATAATATATATTATGATAATTTACGGTACGTAGACCAACTTACTGATGGAAACAATTTAGTGATCACAGTTACATTCTTTCCTTTTTAAATTTTTTTTTAAATTTTATTTTTTAAGTTGATCTCTCTCTGCTCACCTTAAATTAAAACAAACCTGCTTTATGTTAAGAAGAATTGCCACAGACTGACTAACATAGTTTGATGATCTCTGTCTTAACAGTGTATTGCTTTATAATGACTCGAGAAATAACTTTGAAGAAGACCTCAATTGTATTCATGAGCTCTGATAGGATATTTAAGTAGTGGTCAGTGAATGTTGAACAAACTGTATGGTAGTTTGAGACTGGCACTGTACTTGTATAAGGAGTTGAGTAAATACTGTAGCTATATGCAGTGAAATTCATTGCTGAAGTCACCATTTTGACAAATTGCTTTTTGATAGAAATTGGTACCAGAAAAATTGCATTTGCTTGCCTAACTAGTCAAATTTTATTTCAAAAATACAGTATTTTGCAAATAATTTCATAATATAGGCTGCATACAGTTATATAGTGTACGGTACAGTATTATGTTTGTTTAGTAGAACATGTAGTGGTGATTATGCCAAGTGTTCCTAAACTCATACAGGAATTGTTTCCTCTACAGATAATTAAGTTAGTTCCTTACAAGCTCAAATATCACACACAGCTAGGTCTGTACCTGTACAAAAACAGGTTCATGCAGAGGTCATACAGTAGGTCCCTGGGAAGATATGAATATGGGCCTTTACATAGTAAACCAACACGAAAATCAACACATGCAGTTTTCAGTATTGAAATTGGTATTTTCTTTGTTCTATTAGGATGAGTGTTAGTTATTTGAAGCAGAGAGATAGCATAGAAAGTTTCAACATCCTACTTGAATTTTGAAATTTTGGTCCATTGGAATCCTATGGGAAATATAACGGGCGAACATTGACATACACCAGAAATATATAACGGTTGTAACACATTGACATACATCACATGGCAGGCAATTTTTCATAAAGTTTAAAACATATATAGTCTTGGACATTTTCCTATGATGGCATATAGTCATACCTGCCACACAACCAAACGAGAGCAATAGGTGATGCATATCAGGCTTAGTAGCGCATGAAATAGGTAACGGTCGAACAGTATGTCAATGTGTTACAACCGTTATAAATGTACCACAAAAAATTGCGAAACTCAAAAAGTATACAGTGCATGTAGTTCCTTTTGTGTATACAGATTCCTACCATGAAATAGTTTATAAAAACCATGGAAACTTCATTTGATGATGCACATGGGGGTATAGTGGTACGTTTGAAAAAGATTGACATACACATGAGTTACATTTTTGTATGTCAAACTTCTTAAAATTTGCCACCTGTGCCCCATGTGCACCAAAAAATGATGTTTTCAGTGTTTATATAAACCACTACTGGCTAAGATTCTGAGTGCAGTAACATGGATCATATACATTTCAAATCTTTTGAGTTATGCCATTTTTTAACGTAAATTTATAACGGTTGTAACATTTTTTACATGTTCGCCCGTTATCTATTTCATGCTGTACTGAGCGTGATATATACATCATATATTACTCTAATTTGGTTGTGAGTTAGACATGACTGTATGCCATCATAGGAAAAGGTCAAAGACTAAGTATGTTTCAAACTTTATGAAAAATTGCCATCTATGTGATGTATGTCAATGTTTTGCAACCGTTGTATTTTCTTGCCGTATGTCAATGTTCAACCGTTATTTTCCTATAGGATTCTAATGGGCCATTTTTTCAAAATTCAAGTAGGAAGTTGAAACTTTTTACTCTAGCTCTTTGCTTCAAATGAGTAATATTGAACATTACAGAACATTGGAAATATCAATTTTAGGGGTGGAAAACCTCTATGTTATCATTTCGTGTTGGTTTACTGTGTAATTGCCCATATAGTCTAAAAGCAATGCTTATGTTTAGTGCACAATGCTGTACTGTATGTACTGAGTAACCGCACATCCATAAGGGTTCGTAAGAATCTCTCGCACCTTGGGTGGCTTTGATTCATACAGTAGTCACTGACTGTCATAGAAATCAGGTCTTCAATACTTTATAAAGATAACCAAATATCATCATAATTGCTGTATCTCTAACTTACTACACAATGTCATGTGAATTCTAAATTCTGGGTATTAGGCTACCTGTACTATTCCATACATGTATTACTCGTTACGGTGTTTACTCTACAGGTCAGCTGTTTACAAACCCTGGGGTTTACATTTTTCCAGTCAAAACAAGAGCTGTGATGTGCATCTATAGTATCATGTACAGTACTATTACATCATTGTGTACAGTACATCGTTAAACCTGTCTCCACACAACTAATATACGGTGCACTCTTGTTCTTTCTTGTTGATAGCAAACTTGTAACATTCGGAGCTGGAAATTTTGTAACTGGCCGTTTCTAGTCAGACATGTCTACGGTGTCCTTCCTCTATCTCATTCTACCATCCATTGAAAAGTCTTAATTGAAACAATGCTTTGATTGTAATTTTTGCGGTTCAAACATTTCTTTGTTTTAATA
>KN889264.1:20951-31297 GCA_000934455.1 Apostichopus parvimensis | reverse complement strand
TTCATTAGGAGGGCCATGGGTTTAATCCGGCCCTCAGACTTGGTCTCGATCTAGCCTGCGAAAACATTCCAGCCCACAACCTTGCACGTATCGCGTATCAATATTACTGGGAATGTCCTAGTCTGTTTTCTTTTAATTTCATTTTCTTTCCTAAGGGTGTGAGCAGTAGGGGTCCATTATATATCTCTTTCCTCACAACCAGCCCCTTTCACCATTCGTTAGTGTCTAGGTTAATGAAGAACTATTGTGAAATTATTGCACAACTATGTTAGTATAGTATACACTCGTGATCTGTTTGACTAATAATGCCATCGACCGATGGCTGCCTCGTGATCATCCTCTTGATTTCATCCCACTTTCAGGAAGCAGGCCAGTATGTGGGTACAAGGAGATATCTACAGGAAGAAAGCCCGTGAAGGCCAGAATAGTAAACACGGGGTATCCCACGTCCTGATAGGGGTCGACGATATCTCCCTGCACGATTCCGCCACCGTCCTGGACAAAGTGAGACCTGCAATTAATTTAGACTCTCAGTTAATTCTGTATGATGTTGCCTTCCAGATGTCTAACAGATTGGAATGAACGTTTTGGAAATTTTCACTTAAATTGTAATCGATGAGTCAATTAATTGGCAAGCAATTTTGGATTATGTTGCAAGACTCTCTGAGCTTTGTACACTGTTCAAATAGTAAATTATGGAGACATATTCTGCGAAAGCAACAGAAAATATTATGTGGAAATAGTGCAAAATTGTGCTACTTATATTGTAGTGTATAATTTGTTTAATTTATGACAAGCTGAGTACAAAAGACAGCGCCCTCAACTCTGTCCAGTAAAGTAGTTAAACTGCTCCTTTAAACCAAACCGACTTGCTGTAATCAACACTGCGAGTCGGTTGGAATTTGTATTTTCCACTAATTTTGTCGATATCGGACACTCCTCTTATTCTCAACAGGATTCACAGCCCGGACAAAGTGAAGACAAAATGACCCAGGGGGACAAACTGCGTCATCTTAAGAGTACCAGGAAGACAAGATCAGCATCTACAGGGGGCCTCAAGTAAGTCTATGTGTACCCAGTCATACCTCCATCCATTTTTCTACATATATATGTATATATATATATAGATATATATGTGTATGTATATATATATATGTATATATATATTCATTTGCCTTTGTCGTTTACCTCCATTTCATTAACAATAAATCTGTTCAAAGTATCTCTTTCGAGATCCGGCTTTAGGAATCACAAATGATTTTCGAGTTGGTTAGAATCATGTTTGATCTCTAGAGTATGTCACCAAAACAGAACTAGTATTGTTCGATACAGGTGACAAACGCCTACAGTGGAAATGCGACCTTCCCTACTGGTTTCGAACTTCTGGAGATGCAGTCGGTGTCCATAGCCTAGTGGTTAGGGTGTCCACATATAAAGCGGGGAGGCCCGGGTTCGAATCCCGGTAGAGGCTGGAAGTTTTTTCACTGTTCTGGATTTTACAACTCATTACGTTTCAATCATATATATATATAGATATATACATATACATATGGTGCAATATATGTGTGGCCGAGTGGATAAAGGCCGTGGCATTTGAAGCAAAGAGGCTTAGCAATCAGGAGTTTCCGGGTTCATTACCCGGCCGGGTGATAGTAAGGTGGGTTTTTCATCATCCAAGAGCAATCTACGGTTTTCCATCTGAAATGACTTTCTAAATTGAAAAGATTCCAAATTTGAGTTGAATTGGAAGCCATTCTAATCCATAAGCCCTTGCGGGTTTCTCCCACATATTTGGTCGCTTAAGCGTCGTAAAAATAACTGCTGGTTATTTATGTTATTGTTATGATTATATGTCATTTTAATGCAATGGAGTAACAGTGAAGAGTTTAGCCAAGTGCTTCAAACTCTGTAGCAATAACTGAAAGTTTGGGAATTCAAAAAGAAAAAAAAACTCCGGCTCCACAGACAATTATATGCAGTAATAGTGAAGTAAAAGCGTTGGTCAACAAGTTTGATTGAAGTTGTTTGAAGTAGTTTATAACTTAACATCCCTTGGGAGTACAAAGAAAACACTGTAGAGTGCGTCACTGTGGCTAAAGTACAGATGTGAAAAAGCTGGTTCAGAAGGCCAAGTAATCATTTTGGAAATTATCGATTTGTTTAACTTATAGAACGGAAGATGGAAAGCTGCACACACGTTTCACCACCCAGCCAATCAGGTGAGATTATTAATGTCGATAAAACAGTGTTGCATTGTTTACTAACAACAGTTGAGTCCTTGTATTATTGTCTTATATGGTAGAGCAGCTGTTTTCATTAGGAGGGCCATGGGTTTAATCCTGCCCTCAGACGTGGTCTCGATCTAGCCTGCGAAAACATTCCAGCCCACAACCTTGCACGTATCGCGTATCCGGACTATTCAGGCCTAAGGTTTTAGCACCCTACCGACCTAAACAGGATAAGACCACAAGGTTTTATCCTCTAAAAAGTGACTACTTCAGGCAAAAGATTAAGTTTCACAAAATTATTCCAGCTTTCATATTCTAGGTGTAGTGAGACTTTGACACTCTCCGTGGCGATTTGCTTTAACAAAATGTCTCTCTGTGGCCCTCATAGATTGAGAACCCCCTGTGTAGGAGGATGAGGAGTACTCTAGGATTACTAGATACAAAGACAGGATTTTAGGGTAGTCAGTGGCTAATCATTGTGTGCATACTATCAACTTACAATGCCAAATATCAATTGTAGTTTGGAAAAGAATGAAACATTGTTTGGTCAAAACTAAAACATAATATAAACCTGCTGTGAGAAAATTATGGTAGTCTTTGTTCTCTTATTAATGAAAAGATCTTTTGCATTGTTTTGTTGAGGGAGCTGTGGAAGGTTGCATGGTACTAACCAGATAAACATTGAAACTGGTTTAATGCATTTTAAATGAAATAATAAAAAGAGACCATGTAACCATGGTTACATATAGCTGGACGTATTGGAGGCTCATGTGTGAGATTCTCTGGTATACTATGGTGGCATTGTTTGGTGAAAATATCAGCAACATGGAAAAATTGTTGCAAGCATTCACAATTAAAATCTGAAGCCAATTTGAAGTTAGTAGGAGGGAAACCTTAATTATTGAGGTCTGAAATATTGTTGAATAAACGTGAAAACATTGCATTATCGATGACAAACGGCCATGGAAGTCTGTTTATATATACATATACCTGCCTGCTTTGGCCGATGTAAAACCGCGCAGCCTTATCTTGTGGTCGTTGTACTTCTGTGAGTGTTATTTGTTAATCGGTAGGTAGCATGCTGTTATCAAAGCATAGAGTCATGGATATGTTATATGCTTAATATTATAATCATATTGTATTTGTTTTAGTTACCATCCTTCCTTACATCAGTTTCTTCGTGTAGTTTAGTTTCATCTCTCTGTCTCCTCTGCCCTCTATCTGTTTGGTCCTTTAAACGAACCATGTTAACCTGAATTTATCGGATGTAAAAGATACCATCTTTTGTCGATGCTGTTGCACTCCAGTTGGTTGGTGTGGGTGGGTGTGTGTCTTGAGCAACTGTTACATTATTAAACAATTGGGGAGGGATGATGTACCATTTACAGACTTTTACAACTTAAGAATGTATATTTGTTTTTGATAACCTCAAATTTCACAAAAATTATGCAAAAGGAAACACATGAGGTGGCTTCTGCTTGGAAGAAGAATATGATCAACCCTTCTTATTCGTTTGCCAAACAGAGACCATAGCCCTCATTACTGATCTGTTAGAGGTTTTCTACCGTAATTGTTAAAGAGCCGGTCCACGAACAAGGTAAACGAAAAAAATCCATTGAGACGAAGCAAGTTTGGGAAAGGGTTGCCTACAAAATTTACCTGAACTGGGTTTTGAATGAAAAACCAGGGTTTTTCTTTACTTTTGGGAGGGGGGGGGGGGGAACCTTGAATACTTTTAGCAAAATTCTGTCATTCTTGCTTGACAACTACATTACAGCTTTTAGCATATTTGAAAATAAAGCAAATATGATAAAAGTGATATCTGATTGGATAATATTAAGAAATGCTGGCTTGCTAGTCAGTCAACAATTTCCCCAACATTTCATACAATGTTTATTACACTGAAATCAGAAACTTCAAAATGAAATAAAAACTGGTTAAGTCAATTTTTAGAAATGCCATCGATTACGTATTAAGAGCTTATACAATCAATAGAATCTTCCTTCGATCAAAACCCCGGCATTTTGATCATTTCGAAAGTATCATCAGTCTCGTTGTCGTAAATGTTTGTTTTGATTAGATTGGTTTTGATTGCAACTTACCAACCGTCTTACCATCATGCAAGGACGAATCTAATTTAATATCCATATTGTGTGTTATTATGACATTTTAATATCTCAATGTTTGTTGTTCTTTTGACTATTCTACTCAGCCAAAGAGCAATTCGATCAATCTTAAGGTAAAACATCTGACCTTTGTTTCTTGAAAACCTGTCAACTTGACTTGCCGTCTTGCATGAATAATTATTCCTGCCGAAAAACCATTTCGTCGTCTCTGTTTTTTTCTTCTTTTTTTTCTTTTCCCAAAAAAGGGTATCGAAAAAGGCACAGGGTTTAACAAATGCGACATTATAATTTCTTTACGTTGGGAATGTTTTTCATCACATTAATTTTTGGATTTTTATTAAAATTCATAAGATGTGCAGGGAAAAAAAAACTGACAAACACAAATTTCAGTTGACACTAATCTTCATAACTTTTTTTTTCTTTTTTAGTTTGTCCTTTGCTCTTGATATGATGTTTGTAATGTGGGGGCCTTCCTAGCCTGCAAATATCCCATATTTTTTAACATGCATGGTGATTGTGTTCTTCAAGAGAATGATGGGTGGGGGAGGGGGGGGGAGGTTGTTCTTGGACACAATCGAAGAGCCAAATATATGATTTGAGTTATGGTTTCTAATAACTTGCTTTCTAATAACTTGTATTAATAAGTCATCTTGCTACATTTACAGATCAATTTGTTTTTTATTTAAAAGCTGGCTTTTTAGTTTGCTGCAGTTCACATAAAATAGATATAATTGCCAGTGTACGACTTGGATAACGGCATTTCCCTGCAAATCTGTGACTGGCAACTTTGGCAACGTTAGCAGTTTGATGATGAGAGGGCAGCTGTCAAATTAATAGACTAATAATTACTACATCAAAATCTAATAACAGAAAACTGATTGTGTTCCACATGAAGAGAGAATAAAAACAGGTGGAAATTAATTTTAATCTTCTAATTGAAGAGAAACTTTGTATAGCCCTGTGAATTTTCTCCGGCAGTTTGTGCAAGTTGTCTGGTTAATAACGTGTTCAGGGAATACATAGCAAAAGGGAACATAAAATTGTTTGCCTTTAATGTGAAGTGGGGGGGGGGGTGTTGTCATCAGTGGAAACGTATGTGTAGTTTGTTGATGGAAACTGGTGTGTAGTGAATGGAAGTAAAAGAAAAAAATGCCATAACCATTCAAGTGAACCCTAACCAACCGATCGTTAACGTCAGACTCTTGAAACAATGAGGAAACCAAACAATGGAAAAACAAATGGGAAAATTATGATCAAATTTTGAAAATAGCAAAGAAAGTGCTCTTTCCATTTTCAGCAATTGGATTTTACATAAAACAGGTTTTAGTAATGTTGATGGAAGGAAGGCAAAGAAATTAAATTTCCTTTTTGTTTGCAAGTCTTGGAAAATTTGGATTGATAATGAATGCAAAAACTGGAAGTATAGTTGATAAAATTTGGAAATTTTGAGGTACATTTCACATCTGTGATGGAGTACTTTTGAACATTATAACAAAGAAGCAGGCGTTTATATTGGCAGCACAAAATACCACGGTGCAGACACTTATCCTAGGTCAACAAAATGCCTTCACAGCACATGTAGACTTTTGTATGAAGTAACACTATTATCAGTAAATCACTTTGTCGAATAGAAATAACTGCTGCAAAATTCTTCTCATCTAGGATGAATCAATTTATCAAATTGTAGAGATAATCACTTCTGCAGATCTACTGTGTGAAACTGTTGAGCACAATTGATTTAATGTCCTATGCAGGCCTTGCTGCTTGATCCTACTTACCCCATCACCGTCCTGTTTGTGATCTGGTATCTAAACTAGAAACAGTCAATTTGCACCTGCCGTATTTGGGTGGCGGTAAATTCTGCAAGGCACAGGTACAGGGCGTTGAAATTCTCTTCTCGAATAAATCTGCTCTTGGGAGTGGCGTCCGGTAATGTCATTTGAAGTAACAATACCCAGTACCACCCCCCTACCTGTTTTTAATACCAAATCTGCTGTATTTGGGGAAACCATTGATGATGTTTTTGTGTTTATCGTGTGGCATGACAGTTTTACAGCAAATCTTTGATGTTCTGTATTTTTTCATTCAGGTTTGTTTCAGTTATGATCTATGTGATGCAAAGATTTGCTTTTTGGCCCTGTGAGAACTGCTTGTCGTGACAGAATGACCAATACATAGCATTGTGTGGGTGTAACCCATCTTTTGTCATAGAATGGTGGTGAAAAGTGGAAGTATGTAACTTAGTGTTAAGTTTATCAGAAAACCCCACTGACTGTCAAAGGTATTTTATATTTGTGCTTGCTGGAGTTTGGTCTTATGTGTGTGCAATAGTCGTTAGACTGTATATAGATGGCGACAGACACCCTTTGGTGTGGTGTGGCTTGAAGAGTTGGAAGTGAATTCAATTAGTGGTTTCCATAGGCGATCCTTCGCTGGTTGAGAAGCAAGCCAGTTCTCAATTAATTTTACACAGAGCTTTAATCAAAGCAACCTGTGTGTCATAATGTGAAGCACCTCAAGAAGTACAGTAGGTGGGTTTAAACAGAGTTTTAATTCATATGTAAGCAGGGGGTTGTGTTTGGTCCACATTTTTTCCAGAATCTTCTGAGTGTTTTCCAAGATGAATTACACTTGGTCAAACTAAGAGACCCTCTATGGTTTCTGCATCGAGTGAATGTTAATGTGCAGGGTAGTTAACGATCTCATTCTGTTCTCAACATTAATGTCACTCGAACACTTTCTCATATTATTACTAATACCATGTGAAAAACAAATTGGAAAAAATAAAATAGAAAAAAATTAGATTTTACTTCCAGTATTCAAAATGAAACTTGATTAGAGGTACTTTATGACTTACGTTGTCATGGGATTTTAATATCCCTTACGCATACAAAGCAAACATTAAAAGTTGAAACTATCAAAATCGACTCAAAATGCTGCTTGAATTGACGAAATAAGGGATGGTGGTATAAGGTTTGATATGGGCCAAAGTATTCACTCCAGAGAAAAGTGCGAGGAGGTCCTCTGCAATTTGCCTTCCTAGGTACGCATCATAGACTTATAATTTATTCATGTGAGATGGGGTTCTGCCTCTGCATCACTTAACCAGACCCAGAGATGAAGACAGGCCACATGTGTTATACACTGTAGGGAATTGTAATCAAACGGCATGTATATGCTATTGTCCAGAGAATGTCCGTATGTGATTACTCATAAGTTGGTTAATAATACAAAACAAAGAAGAAGAAGAAAATAGCTTCCTACAACAGAGCAATAAGAGTCATCTATGTTATGAACCTTTGACCTAAAATTTGTGACCATATTAACAGCCAACTCAACATGCTGCTCTGAAAGGAAGAGAACTGAAGGATGTTATGGCAAACCGATATCATTCTGTGACATTCTCTGTAAAATTTGCAGTTGGTCAATAAAGAAATATTGATAGTCTTCTTCACTAAAGTTTGATCACTGACAGCTCACGTTGGAAATGACACCTTTTTAAACCTTAATGTGGGTACATATAGTATTAAATTAAATTAAACTCGACACAAGCCCTTTAAAAGGGAATTTTATCTCAAGTGATTGTTGCTTGCAGTGCAATACCCCCTTCCCTCCCCCCCTTAATCCCACCCCCATCCTACATGTGTTTTAGTACAGGTTATTGTAGTGGTAAAAAATTAATGCTTACAATATGTTTCAAGAGTTATTTAGAGAAAAGTATCAATGAGTCTGTTAGCATTTTCTCGTTATTGTCACCTATTTCATCAGTCCTCCTTATTTACGCATTAGGACAGGTTTTTTTTTTTTTTAAATCTTGCTAGGCGGCCATATTGTTGCTGTTACCTACCAACTAATTGTATAGTTTGCATGAAGAGGAAATATAAATCCTTTATCACAATTTCTATAGCAAACAGTGGTACATTTTTGGAATGTGAATTTGGTTTGAAGTTGGTTTATGGTTAGGTCATTCGATTGAGAAATGAAATCCATTCACCTAATTGATTAATATCTCAACTTTCCCAGGTCACGGTACCCTTCATCATTGATTAATCACTTTAACTCACCTTTTTTTTGTTTCTTCATCGTTGGATGACTAATAATGCTTGTAGCAGGAGCAAAGCCATTAGTAAAAAGTAAGGCTATTGAATGTCGTCATTCCCAAATCTGCATGTCCAATCACAATATCTTGTTTGTTTCTGATTTTTGTTTTTTTTTATCTGTTTTTTTATTCTTGGCTAGTTGGATCATGCTTTCTATGTATACATCTCTCTTCTCAGACAAAATATGTTGCTTTTTGAATGTTGTCAGCTCTGTTATCATTCTCTTCATCACCATGGAGACAGGTTACAGATCCAAATTTGCAGCAAAGCCTACCAATGGATTTTTATAAGTCAAACATAGAAGGGGGGGGGGGGGGTTGTATTAGTACCAAAAATGTCAGAGGGATCCACATGAACTGTACAGTAGTGAAACACATACAGTACTGCCAAACTCTTCAGTCCTTAGATATTCTGGAATCTTTATAAACTGAACATATTGATGTGTTTGTTTTGTTTTCAGTTTAATGTCCTATTGTAACATATCAGAATGCTAACGATACTGTACCTTATTATCTGTTTCATTGATTCATCCAATTAGGCAATTGTTATACGTTATTCATTGCAAATGAGTTGTACACCAGTTTGCAGATGCTGAACTGGGTGCCCAAAAAATGCCATTACACTAAATAGTTTGTTTTTCTCAATGGCCATTGTTCCTTTCATCTGAACGGGAATGTGGCGATATAATAAGAGGGAGAATCAGGCGTAGCTGACCACAAATTTTCCCCGAACAGTTGAACTCGCCAGAATAATAAACTTGTCATCCGCAGAAGTAAAGTTGACTCTACTGTTAGCGACCAATCACAGTCCAGAACCACAATTTGAATGTTACAAATGTCAGTGATGAGAGAGCATGGCTGTACATGTAGTCTACAAGTGTTGACTAGATGCTAATACAGTTAATTAAAGGCAAGGCGATCCACGAACCTCCTGAGTAAAGAAACGTCTGTTTTGGTTGAATTGACAGAGGAGGACAGGTTAATTCTGTAAGAGTGGACCCATATTAGAACTGAGATTTCATTTGAAAATAAAAGGTCTGAGATACAAGATTTTGATAAATTGAGCCATTGGCAATTTTTCTTCTTCATCCCATTACCCTGTTAATTCGATTACACCCCCCCCCCACCTCTCCCCTCCCGCCATCATAAGAAGTCATTTGCGTTGTCCATGTATGTATGCGTATGTAACTGATAGTTGTTCTGTTAGCTCCTGTGTGATTGCCTACATATTGCCTTGCATTAAGTTTTCTCTCTCAAGCTTGTCGTATCTCTGTGTGTATTGCTTATAGGAAAGGGAATGCCAACCCTTCCCTCATCAACCTCTCCCCGCGTCCCTCATCAACCTCTCCCCGTGTCCCTCTACCATTCAGTGGTGCAATGGGCATGTTTGTCTGCAGTCATTTTGTAATATATGTAACCAGTTTATAACAGTTTAGGTACTATCTACATAGTTGGGGCGATAAGTATCCTTCAATACCATTATTTAATTAATTAGTCAATTCAGCCTTACCAAACCAGAACAATATGTCATGCAATCAAAACGTGACTGCCATGTTCGTTTGGGTTTTTCTTTTCCCCTCTGTATTTTAACTATTTGATCACAACTGCCATTTGAAAATAACTTTCAAAATGATTCAGTTTCTCTCAAGACAGTTTGGGTTATATTTTAAGCGATGATACCACTTTGTGTCTGTATACAATTAGCATACATGAAAAGTTGACCTTAAAAACATTACCATAAGGAATAGATAAAACCTGATAGGAAGCAGTGGACAAAAGCAAGGGAGGGTGGGGGGGCGGGGAAGAAGGAGGGGAAGAACAGGCAGGATTTATGAGAAATGGGATGGATAGGAGTGTTGTCAATAACTTTCACAGGCAATGTCTGATTTGTTG
>KN889263.1:14555-31908 GCA_000934455.1 Apostichopus parvimensis | reverse complement strand
TTGTGGGCCTCAACCTTGTCATTCACTCATAAGGATTTTCAGTATAGAATTTTAATGGAAAATGTTTTGCAATATCCAGAAAGCAATCGTTCTATATAAAATATATAAAAATTTGACCAACTTTGAGTTGGCTATCCTTTTCAATAGTCGTTCAGGTTACATGACATTGTTTATAATATGCTGTGAAAGTTATTCCACCATTTGACATAACCTGTTGACCCTTGAGCCAGTTTGTGTCTGTATGAGATAACCTGTTGATCCCTTGAAGCTCAGAGTACGAGAGCGATAGTATGAACTCTGGAGCAGATTTCATTCCCTGGATGCCAGGTATGAAGTTAAACAAAGATGTACTTTTTGAGTTATCATGTTCACAAAGTTGTCAGACTTTGACCTTTGTTGACCCCAAATGACCATTCAACTTCACATCAAACAACAGGGTTCTTGTACTCAGTAAGACGGATCCACATAATAATTATGAAGTTATTCCGATATACACTATTATGAATTACTGTTTTCACAAGCAAGTGTCATATGTATGCAAACACACACACACCATCACCATCGCGTAGGCCTAGATTCCTTTGGCCTCCGGTTAAACCATATCAGATATACTAACACACTGCAGCAATAAATTTGTGCTTTTCACAAAACTGAGAGACCATTTTTACCTCTGTTTAGGTCTACCTCTGTCTATTGTCAGAAGATACTTAAGGCTAGGAGTAGCTGGGAGTATGGACTATATACAGTAGCAAGATAAAATATGACAATGGTTGGATATAAATAACTAGGTCGTGGCTATTCTTACGACCAGGAGTAAGAATTATTTATAAACTATTCTTACGACATCGGCGAATTCATGCGCAGTAAAGTAAATAAAGCAACTGCGCATGTAGTATGGGTAACCCTAACCCTAACTGGAAATTATTGTTACTCCTGATCGTAAAAATAGCACTCCTGGTCGTAAAAATAGCCACGTTAAAGCAACTGCGCATGCGTAACCGGAAATTATTGTTACGACTAGTCGTAAAAATAGCCACTTTGAAATAACTAAGATTAAGAGACTGTCAAACGAACCAGAGATATTGCTTCAGCAAAGATTGTTTCGATTTCATGAAATTCAACCGTCACTGTTGCTCTCACTAGTCTCAGGGTACCATGAAGCCATTTATCTAGTAAAATGGGATGTAGACCCCTACAAATACAAGGCTACAGTACTGGACTAGGTTGTTAAGTGTCAGATTCTGAAAGCCTAAACCTTTTGAATTAAATTCTATCATCCTTGATAACTGTAGCATAGGTGATAGGTTTAGTCAATGGGACCTTGGCTATGCCAGGCATAGCCTGGCAGTGTAGGCCTAGGCTTACAGAGCAAATCTAGTCCAGAGCAGCCTAGCCTAACCCTAATCAAAGGCCTAACTTAGGTAGGCCTAATGCCATAAATAATGTTAGGCGTTCAAATACACGTCAACTAGCACAACAGAAGCACATTGTACAGTATAGTCATAACATACCTGTATAAACTGTATTGTCAATGCGCTTTTACCAACGCCTCCACCTCCCACTACGACTATTTTGTGTGTCTGAATACTGTTTACGGCTGCGACTCCACCCGCCATCGTACAATAATACTGTCTTTCTTGGCTAACTAAGATTGCTTATATCGTCAAAAGACATTGGAAATTACATAATCTAGTCAACGATGGTCCATTAATGGTTAAGATAAACCTGTTTTAATGTTGCTGTTAATCAGGATACACTTTGCTACCGTAGTAAGAACATCCAATCAATAACGTTAATCAGATCAAGTTGTCAACTCCCGTCTGCTGGGTTGACAGGCCTAACTTTGGATTAGTAATGGTTCAGGCTAACAGCAACACACAGCTGTAAATATCGGACGTGACAGAACCGGGAAAAGTTAAATGTCAACCCGTAACGACCTCGTGAATTATGGCCACATCGGCTGGTGAAATTGTTGGAACGGGGGTGATGATCTTAGTGAGCGCGTATTCATGTCTTCGATCTTTCTTGAATAATTCATTCCTTGTGGTACGACTGGTAGGTGTGTGTAACATGCCCACATCGCCTAACATCGATGGGCTGAGATCATCGTAGTACAGTACAGCAACTACTTAATAACAGTAGCTGTAAGCCGTTCATTGTAATTGGTTCTTAAGATAAGGATATCTAGTACACTGAAAGTTTTGTAACTTGGTTGTTACACATTTACAACTGAATATTCATCATATAATTTTAAACTAATCAGAGGTGAGCTTACGGTCTGTAAAATTGTGCTTTGCAAATTGATTCACAGGAAAATGCCAACCCGGAAGTCATATATGATGTATGGGTTCGAGGTATATACATGTAAATTACGCATACACACAGGTTTGCAAAGAACGAAGGTTTTGAATTTGCACCACGCCCGATCAAAATTTGAAAATGTTCACCAAAATATGATACCATCATACACACGTGTTGAAAATACCCAATTTATGTAAAAGGTAACAAGCAACAGAATGATTAGTTGTGAACATGTCAGGAAATTTCGAATTAGTCCTGTTGTTATGCGTATATCCTACTTTGCAGCGTAGCCTAACGGTTGATGGAATACGTACATATAACAACTTGTCTGCAAAACATTCATATATGCATTAACAAAAATTATACAAAGTTATCAAAATGATCATGGTCATCTTATCATTTCGACAACTTGCAAAAAAAAAGGTAAATTCTACTGCGTTGAATGTTAAGTCTATAATTGAAGTGTATATAACAATTGCGACAAAATGTAGTAAACAGTTTTGGAGGGGTGTTACTAAAACGAATGACAATTGCGTTACACATAACGAATGACAATATGTTGTGCACACTAAAAAATTGCGTTGACTAAAACGAATGACAGTGAATGACAGCACAGACATTTGCTTCAACCGGATATCACAGTTCAGACTTCGTAGGTTTATTAAAGCCACGCAAACCGAGTGGACGCGAAGTGCGTGGCTTACAGATCTTGTAAAATACGGACAAAATACAAACGCACCTTAAAGTAAGCGGAATTGTAAGTCTGATTTTAAAAAGTAAATTTAACGTCTTTTTCCCGATATCAATTGTTAGAAACTAACAATACTATAATCTTGAAGACGGCTAAAAATTTCAGGAAGAGTCCTTATATTGGACATTTCTATGAAAAAAAAAAAAGATTTTTTTTTAAAGGGGGGGTGCAAAAGGGACTGGAAAGGGAGAAAATTTGCGCCAGTTATGGAGCTACTCTGTAACAGTGGCGTAGGGAAGGGGGGAAAAGGGGGCCCCTGGCGGAAATTAACCCAAAAAAATCAAAAAATCAGGGTTCAAATCGCAAAAATCCGAGTTGACATTTTGCGACTGCGGACCGGTGCTTTCGGAAATTCTTGAGCAAGATGTTTGACTTGCCCAAATTAATCGTGGATATATTGGTTTCAAACATACCAATTAGCCAGCACCTAACAATTACTTCAGTTATCTTTCTATATAAATCTACAGAGGTAAATGTCAAAAGCACAGCACTCAAGCGCATTCTCATAAAAAAAACTTTCCCTGTAGTTTCTATCCGTAAATTACACCAAAACCCTGCAACCACGTAACATACGATTTTCCTCAAATCATTTTTTGCGCAGAAAACCAATAATCGCATCCACTCCGTTAATCATTCTATCTACACTCACCACCGTCCTTCGTCACAGTGTCATTCGTTGTCATTCGCTGGCATTCGCTGGCATTCGCGAATGGTAATTAACCCTGTACAAAGTCAATTGTCATTCGGTCATTCGCTGTCATTCGTTTTTAGTTTGTCCCGTTTTGGAGTGGTCAATTATTTTCTGCAAAATGTGATATTGCTTCGTTTCCATAGTGAGGAGTAACTTGTGGTTGCCTAAATCAACAATCCTGCATTGTGTACTAGCAAAATATTTGTTGAGCAGAATTAGGTAAAATAATAGAAAGTTTGACATGTACTGGGTTATTAATGAATTCCCTCTTATTAAAATATCAGCATATTGTGCGATAAATTTGTAGCCTATTCAACTGAAGTTTTCGTCTTTATTTTGTTCAAACTTATGAAAACATATTGGTTTTAAGTATTAGCCTTTCGTGCGAAATGTTCATATAATTTCATCAATTTCACCAACGTCCGTTTCGCCTGTCTATCTTTTGACTTGCTATTTACGCGTATAGGCCTTATCTCAGAACAAACCCCCACCCTTCAAAAAATTAACATTAATTAAATAAATATTGCCTGCTTTCAATGTTAAAGCAATCCAATTTAATGATAATTTATTTTGGAAACTTTTAGGTGTGCGTTCGAATTTGTAATCACCTAATATGACCATATTTGCAATTTTCTGAAAAATAAATACAACTGATTAAAAATTGGGAAATACAACACGATCCTCATGTTTTGAGAAGAATTTAGCCGGCAGATAATCTTCGGAACCGTCAAGTTTTTATTATAACACGTCAATAGTTACACTTAAAGTTCTGACCAGTACTGTTAATCCCGAAAGACAGTACGAAAAATGTTTTAACAGCTAGAACGGGATACGAATCAATGACCGTTGTATTAAAAGCCCATGCACCAGTTTTCCAATTGTTATCCTATTTACTTACACAACTGTTAATTACCGAAAGATCAAATTTTTAAAACATCTCTTCAGTCGCTAATGTTTCACCAACATAAGATTAATACCTCAAGGAATTTGAAAATGGGTTGTGGAACTTTCATAAAGTTCGCTCAGATGAACATTTAGTTAGCGTACGTTCTATTGTTATTTTATGAAATAAAATATTTGTGTGCAATATGTTGACTATAGCTGTTGTTAGTCCGGGGATCAATAACAGTACATACAAAATAGAGGACGCTATATAGAAACGTAAACCAGAGCCGTATATTTACGGCTCTGATGTAAACATACTATAGTATACTTTTGCCAGAGTCGTGCCCCATGTATCCAGCAATGTAAACCGGAATACATTATTGTGATCCCATAATAAAACTTGAGAGAATATTAAATTGTTTTTTTTTTTTAATATTTTTTTTTGTATTGTGCTATTCAATATCATGGGGGAGTGTCACTATCTGGGGGAGGGGGAGGGGGTGTAGATAACTGAGGGGGATCTCCTCACACTGGCAACAGATATAGCCTACGGCTCTGCAAGTCCCTTGGTGACCTAATACACTCGATCGTTTCTGTCTTCTGAATACGGTAGTCTGATATAAGTCGTTATTTGGCATATTTAGGCTATAAATATAGTATGCATGGGACCTTGTTCTAATTACTACCATAATTATTTGTTGTGTAGCCTATGAAGGGCCCATTGTTATATATCCTTATTTTACAATATCACGGATATAGCACCGTCGATCGATCGAGGGAGTTTCCCTTTCATATTAATCCGCAGAGGGGTCTCCCTGGCTCTATGTCCTGGCCTTAAAAAAATGTAAACTGATAAGTGAAATAGAGGCCTAGTAATAGTCGCGCCTATAAACCCATCGTAGCGTAGACAATTAATTGTTATTAATATAAATATAACAATTTCTGAAAGTTATGTTATCAGGTATTAGACGCATAATTCCTTACTAATCCTATAGGCCTACTATTGATAGGTAATGAAAGATAGTACAACAACATAATTAATATGAATAATGCTTGCAATTAAGATGTCCTAGTGTCGTAAATTGTGTTGTGATTACATATGTTTATCATTCCATTGACTTATCTACTCAGTATGCATGAGGACTGCGATTAAGGCCTGACATATGGTTGGAGGTCAACGGTACGGTTAAGAAGACAATCAAATGTCGGCCTTTTCGTTTCTCCGAAGGAATCTCATACGTTCTTAAATATCAGACTGGTTGAACCGGACATATTTTCAAACGATCATTATCGACGCTTGGTCTTCTAATTTATCGTGAAACAGTTTGAGACGATTGTGAATTGTCTTAAAATTAAATGGAATGTTATGGGTACAGTATATGCCGTTGATCTACTAGCCTACACAAAACCTTGGCTACAACAGTATTAATGCTAGCCTACAGTAGGCACACTTACTAACCTAAGCTGCACATACGATAGGCTAGAAATTCCATTGATACTACAGTAGGCCCATAAATATTATCTGGCTAGTAATGTAGCCTAGCTGTCAGTCATAACTCTGGCATTTCTGCATGCCATGCCAACATCCAGCTATCATAATCATGTCATTGGATGTAGTCAGTAAAGAGTGGTCTAAAGTTAGGCCCTAGATCGATGTTAATATGCCTAATCAACATTTGGCATCGTATTGGTGCTGGTAGGCTAGGAGTAGGAGTAATGGTCAGGCTAGCTGTGCAGGTAGTCTGATTAAGATCAACAATTATTGTTAAACTATTGACAGAAGTGTAAAACCTGGTTAACAAGAGTGCTAATCTCCTCCAAGATATATGACTATTGCACTCTTTTGTAGTATATTATTAAGTGGGCTTAATTGTGAAATGGTTGTACCAGACCAGATAATCAAGCATATATAGATGTGGTGCTATTACAGATTGATAAAGCATTCTGAGTATATTCTGGGGGAGGAAATGTTTTAGCTTTGCTAAAATAGCAACACCTCAGTTTATTTAATTGAGTATATATTGTTGATACTCCTTTAATTACTTTACCGTCCATTGTTATATCATTTTTCCAATTAATTGTTCTTCTGCCATTAAATCCGATATAGTTAGTGTTGTCTGCATTAAAGGCATTGAAGACTCGCCCCAAACCGTGTGCCGCGCTCTGAAAAAGTTAACTTTCCTTTTCTTGCAAGTGAAGTTTTCTGCTTTTCGCTACAAAATGCAGACAGTAATGAAACGTGATACCTTGTTATCTTTAGCTGGACCTGAGATGTCCATCGCTGTACCATTTGTACACTGTGCTGCGGGTATTGACCGCAGCTGTATGTACTGACTGTACACTAGTGTCTAATTACCGAAAGTAGCAAGCTGTGTGAGTATTTTCTGGGATCGATGGTGGTGTCTAACACTTCTGTTACACCTCATTCGAAACTACTATAGGTCAGATTACCGGCATTAGAAGTTTCTTTTTGCGCGAGTCTTCACACCCTTTAATTGATAACTTATTTGCAGCAAACCAATCAGTAAATTTATTTAGTTCAGTATAGACGGTATCATGTACAGTATCTATGTACTCTGTCGAACTCAAAGAAAATATTGGCATGCCAAGCAAACAAAATAGTAGTTATCAATTTTTGAAACTTGACAAATGTCATTGACATGTGTATTATGAATAACAGTGGTCCTAATATTAATATAAAGTAAATCTAATTCTTTTCACAGCTATAGGTTGACCCATGACCTGAGTCTGGATGACTTCCAGAGTGGGGACATTTACAATTATGAAGAGTGTGCTCTAAACAGACTGAAGTTTGAAAAAGATTCAAGTAAGTTTAGTCTGCATTGATAGGAAAAAGGGAAAGTTGTTTCATTTTAATGAATGGATTGAGGTAATTTCTTAGCCATTTCTTTTTCACCTACAGTACACTCAAAATTTCTTGCCACTAGATGTTCAAATAAACTACTTAAAGCTCACATAGTGTTTTTAATTTGTCATTTTGAAGAATTCTAAAGTATAGTGTGGTAATCTTGTCCACAGAAGGTAAACAGTTGTAGCTAACTAATAATTTGGTCTGGGTCGGCCTATATTGTTTACAATTTTCAGTAGGTTAAAAGATACAACCAACACATATCACTGGATTTTACTAAGTTGGGCTAGAAGAGAATATACCAGAATGCTTAAAAGCAATGCACAAGTTTCAGGAGAGAAAACAAGTACACTTTTTCTTGTATCAATTAATAATACATGAAAATGCAAGCAGTTATTCTTCATTTTTTTTCTGGAATTGTCTTTTATTAATTTGCCCATTTCAGATGATGATGTTCCCAACAATGAGCTTGGATCCAGTGACCGGGTCAATGAGGATATGATCACATTAAACGTTGAAATTGACATGAAGGAAAAGTCATCCATCATCTCAGATGAATTGGACGATGAAGCTATAAAGTTGCTCCATATACTAAAAGGAGATCTTAAGGAATCTGTAACCAAAGATGAGGTTTGTTTCTTAACTTGGATACAAACACTTTCAAGTTCTTGCATTATTTAGTACCAACAGTGCATGACAACCTCACCATCATATTATTTTATACCAACTGTGCATATCAACCTTGCTCTTACATTATATAGTACTAACTGTGCATGTTAACCTTACCTTTGAACACTCCATTTGATCACCTACACCTTCAAGTACTTTTATCCTAAATGTATCAGGGTTGTAACAGTTCTTGTTTCTCTTAAAACAGGGATGTAAAGAGAGAAGTAAGAGTTGTAGCCCAGCCAAGAAAAATCGAAGAGGATGTGGTCGTAAGTTACCCCCCATGCCTGTTCAAAGACCTGGTAAGTTTATTTAATATATATATGTTCATTGGTTCAGTCCCTGATAATGGGTCTAGATATGACTGAATTTAGAATGTATTTACTTGAGAGTTAAAAGCTTACAGAGACATATTTTTTGGAAATTGATTACTCAAGCTTCTGACATTACTGATATCTGTAATTATTCAATTAATATACCAGTATTTCCCGATACAAACTTACGGCCAATGTCTTGTTCATTTAGAAGGCAGGTTATGTTGGTTTCTTACCGTCCTTCAAATACTTGCATTTGCATAATCTTTTCCTTGACATTTATCTACAGTATGACAGAAGTATTGTAGCTTAATTACTCTTAATCACCGAAAGGATGTGTGGGGAAGATAATTTTGTAGAGCAGAAGACTTTGATCATCTAGTTGTCCCTAGTTTGTCCCTGGTTTGAATCCCACCTCTTCCTCAAAATGTCTTAGCTGTTCAATCTTGGTATTGATTGCTACAAACAGACGTTGGTCTTCAAGAATAGTTTATTTCACATGCGTCAATGACATTACTCTTTCCTCCTCTGTGCAGAGTCCTTGAATCTATCTTATCGATTTGGAGAATTTTCGCCGGTGGTGGTGGACATGTCTCCAACTCTCCAAAGTCTTTCGCTAGAGGTCACTCCTTGCTCCGATAGATCCGTCAGCGAAATTCTCAGTAACGTACCATCCCCATTTAACAGTAACACAATGCCAGCACTGCAGCACGACCACCTGCCGGAGAATCTAAACTCTACTAGTGAACAATACCTGCCGTTCTTATCCAACACAAACTTGCTTCTACAGGAAGATTCCAGCCCTGAAGAATTTCCTGGAAGTCCACAGAAAAGGAAGAAGAAAAAGCTCAGTAAATTGGAGAAAGAGGAGATTTACAAAGGTAGGATGGTTATACAAAGGTAGGATGGTTATACAAAAGGTAGGATGGCTATACAAAGGTAAGATGGTTATACAAAGGTAGGATGGTTATACCAAGGTATGATGGTTATACAAAGGTAGGATGGTTATACAAAGGTAGGATGGTTATACAAAGGTAGGATGGTTATACCAAGGTATGATGGTTATACAAAGGTAGGATGGTTATACAAAGGTAGGATGGTTATACAAAGGTAGGATGGTTTTTTACAAAGGTAGGATGGTTATACAAAGGTAGGATGGTTATACAAAGGTAGAGGGTTATACAAAAGTAGGATGGTTATACAAAGGTAGGATGGTTATACAAAGGTAGGATGGTTATACAAAGGTAGAGGGTTATACAAAGGTAGGATGGTTATACAAAGGTAGGATGGTTATGCAAAGGTAGGATGGTTATACAAAGGTAGAGGGTTATACAAAGGTAGGATGGTTATACAAAGGTAGGATGGTTATATGGTAACATCACGATACTAAGTGCATGAATGTTCTTTGGAAGGACGATGGTAGTGACCATCTCTTTGACATTGTACAGTAGTTTAGTTTTATTCTTCAACTATGTGATTTTATTGGTATGTTTAAGCAGATTTCACAGTTGGTAGAGTGCATGTATTGTTATCTGAAGTCACTGGTTTCAATCATGCTCTAACCAAAAAACTGTCATCCCTCTTTTCCATCCCAGCAATAGAAGGAATTATACTTGTAAAAGTTTGGAATCAAACTGCTCAAAGAAGGGAAAAATTTTCTGTGATAAATTGGTGTCAGGTATCTCATAGATATATGTAAGAGGCTAAGAGCCTTATCTACTGTGGAGCTGCTTGAAGCAAGCCAGGCAGGCAATCCAAATCCCATCCAGGTATATATGTTGTGTGGAGGTACATTGTAATACATACCATTTTCGCTTGAGCATGATGGGTAGATTGGCGGAATATGGGGGTGGACTTAGTAATGTTCTAGTAAGAATTTGTTCGCTCCATTACCCCTTAAGATGGAGGCCTTTGTCCATCACCAGCTCTCTGCCCTGGATATGAACAATTATGAACAATAATAAGTTACTTCACTTTGATATTTGGATAAATTAAATTCTTCTCTGCAGATAAAAAACATCCTTATTACCAACCTATTACTCTGGTGATAGATGGAGAAGTCAGAGTTCAGACTCACAAGACGGTCCATCGTTTCATTCCTCGTCACGAGGATGAGCTTCTCCTAGATGTCAACGATCCTATCTATGTGGAACGGACAGGATCGGACGGATGGTGCGAAGGCATCAACCTTAGGACAGGAGAGGATGGGTGTTACCCAGAAAGATATGCAAGAATATATAGTAAAGAAACAGAGACAGAACCAGGTAAGCTCATTACCATGTGACCTTTGACCCTTGATCACTTCAAAGATTGTTGCTATGGGTTACTTGCATTGTCACATAAGGCTAACAATGCCTTAGTATGCAACCAAAGAATGGCAAAATGTCCTGCGAAACATCGATGGTTTGCCTAAAGTTCACATGTGCTACAAAGGAAACTTAATCACCATATTTTTATATCCTTTGTAAGATTCATTAAGCTATCATCCTAGGTCAAAATGCGCACAGTTTTATTTGTTCCTGATATTCCTTTCAAAGGTTCTTTAATCATCACTTTGTGTAATTTCTTCTCTTAGGTCAAAAAGCACAGCTTATTTGTTCCTTATATTCCATTGAAAGGTTCTTTAATCCATCGCCTTGTGTAATTTCTCCTCTTAGGTCAAAAAGCACAAGAATACCACCTTAACCGATTCAGACTGGCCTTCTTGGGTTCTGTGGAGACCCCGCTGCATAAAGGAAATGAAGTTTTATGTCGAGCTATTTCTAAGGTATGTCTGCATGCAAACATTCTCAGGGAGCAAGCCTTGTGATCAATGCTTGATACAGATTCCATATTGATTATCTTAATAGTACATGTTCACCTTATTAGTATGTTTCCTTGTAAAAATTATAAACAAAGATCTTTTTTATATAGTATGAAGTACAGTATTTTATGATATGCAGAAATCTTTGTTTTAATGCAGTTTTATTATAATTAAAACTTCAAGGGGGACACAATCCCAACCATCATCTTTGGGTTTTTAAATGACTGAGATCTTTGTGAAGAACCACTCACCCAAACAGCTAAGAAAAATCTTGTTCTATTTGGCAGATATTTTCAAAGCTTAAAACTTTAGCTTGGCAGCTCTCATTTTGTAAATCTGTGATTTCATGATGACCCTAGGATATGAAAACTTTGACTTTCACTTATTGCTTTTCTTTTCATATTTTTAAGGTGAAATGTTGGCAATTTTGACCACGAAACCAATGTCATTATGTGGTCATTTTCCAAGCTTCAATATGTTAGATTCAGCATTTTCAAAACCGATCTGCATTATAGAAAATGAAATATTGCAAACGAAGAATTGAAAAAAAAGTTAAGTACATGTGGCTTGATGATGTCATATTTTAGACTTGATCAAGTCTTATGCCTTATAAGTGAAGAAACAATACAATCTGTCATATTTCCCAAATGGAATAATATTTGTCTTAGTTGTGTATGGAAGTTGTTCATGACAGTTATCTCTACAATCACATCAATACTGATGTTTGGGTTTGTCTCCTTTTAACTGCTAATCCATGCAATGTCATCAATGATTGTGTTTTAAAAAAGAAAGAAATTTATTTGATTAAACGTGGACACATTTGATCACAGAAATGCCCTGAAGAGTATGAAGCTGTAAACCCTGGAACACACACAGATCCTCATCTTGCAAATATTATTTGGGTTTTACTTTAGAGACTTATTAAAAGTGTAGAAAATAGAGTGATCAATTAATTTAATATTTTCTTGAATTTTCTAGGTAATCACGGCAAGAAAGATCGCACAGAGCAGTCACCCACCGTCAGAATGTATTCTAGAGATCAGTGATCATGGCGTCAAAATGATCGATCTCTCCAAGAAGGCCAAAAGCCCTCAGGTATAACAAACTGTCTATTAAAGTATGCAGCCATACCATTTCTATGGTAACCAAAGGGCTCTTAGCTCTTTGTTTGTCAAACAAAGTTCATTGTCTGTATTACCTCTGTGTATGGAAGCTGTTCCTTGTTTGGGAATTTGTCTTTGTGTTAGATATTGCATGCTAATGTTTGTAATATGTGTCAGTTGTTGGTTCCGTCCAACCATTCTCATAAGTTAGGGTTGTAAACTTACCCTGTGTGGTTTATACTGAAATGAAAATGTAATATCACATACATTACCATTGATAGTGAAAAGTGTCTTAGTGCCCATGCCACAATTGGTAGAAGTGTCCTAGTACCCACACACAATTTGTAGAAGTGTCCTAGTACATACACTGCTATTGGTAGAAGTGTCCTAGTACCCACACTGATATTTGTAGAAATTTCCCAGTGCCCACACTGATATTGGTAAAAGTACCTTAGTGCCTACACTACTATTGGTAGTAGTGTCTTATTGCCCACAGCACTATTGGTAGCAGTGCTTTAGTGCCCACATCACTGTTGGTAAATGTTCTCAGTTCCAACACTACTATTGGTAAAAGTGCCCACACTACTATCAGTAAAAGTGCCTCAGTGCTCAAACTACTGTTGGTAATAGTGCCTCAGTGCCCACACTACTATTGGTAATAGTGCCTCGGTGCCCACACTTCTATTGGTAATAGTGCCTCAGTGCCCACACTACTGTTGATAATAGTGCCTCAGTGCCCATACTACCATTGGCAATAGTGCCTACACTACTATTGGTTAAAATTGCCTTTGTGCCCTTCAGCTTTCCCAACATGTCTCCCTTTTGTCTTGTGGACTAATGTCAATTATGTTCCATTTACTTACACTAAAAGGCCACACCAAGTCTACTGTCATTTATTGAGGCCCCTTTTGATCAATCTCAAGTTCAATTTGAGTAGTTTGTATGATATTCAAGCCTAGTACAACTGATTTCCTTGTCCCTGTGACAAACAAAGGCAGACCTAGAATTCCTGATATTAAGGATACTCTATCTTTGTATTTGAGTTCAAAATCAACATTTGGTAATAACTACGAATAGAAAGAAACTTTATGTATGATTGGTGTGTTTTACAAACAACATATTTGTTTTCTTAGATATAAAATAATTCATGAGCAAGTTTAGACCATCTCATTCATGTAAAATCATACACTCTATATACAGTAGACATAGAATCTGAATCTGTATTCTCCAACAGCTGCCCCTAGATTCATTTAACTTAAGTCTCCTTGTTTCCAGGAAATATTTAAGTTTAATTGATACCAATATTGTTGAAAACTTAAAAAGAATCATGAAAAGGTTTGATGCAAAAATAATGAAAGAGAAAAGAAATGATAACAAAGTAATCAAAAGTTTGTGATGATAACTACAAAATAAATGAAATGTAAAGGTTGGTCTTGGATGATCTTGTTTTCTTTCTCTGCTTTTCTTTTGTGCTATGCATACGTAGAGCAATCGATTTGTTAGGGAAATCTTTCTGCTCAATTTGTAGTTTTCTGTGACTAGGCTGTGTTAATTTATCAAACAGTGATATCTCAGTGATTTGGATATATTGGAGCAGATTAAAAGAACTGGTCTTGCTAGGTAAATGTTATTTTAATTCTGACTTGATAGACTGTTCTCAAATGAGATAACTAGACACCAGTGAAAGTAAAAACAACCGAAAGTAGTTTAACCTTTGACATTTACGACTTGTTTAAATTATGAACGAGACCAAAGACATTGGAATGGGTGAGTACAAAAATGATAGTTTCGACCAAATTAGGAATTACATTTTGCTCTATGTGCAAAAGACTCATCCTATCTGATGGAAAGTGTCATTCCTATATTAAATCTGCTATTTTCGAAACTAGAAGAACGAAGAATGGAAAACTTCAGAATTCTAAATGAAAATCAACTTCAACAACTTAAGTTAATTGCATCATTTTTGGAAAGACAATTTCGAACAAAGTTTAACAGATCACCTTCTTCTGCTCTCCTCCCACTCGTAGTATCGTCATGACCTAATTCTGTGTTTAAAATAATCAAGTCTCTCCCAATTATTTGTCTATTTTTTTGTATCTGGTTTGATGATCTTTCTCGAAGCACACATTATATCCAGTGTACTATAAATAGTCCTATTTGTGTCACCCAATTCTTTTCCTTTATCTACCCTGCATGCTCCCTTTCTTTAGTTCACCTCATGTGCTGTTTGATGTCATACCAGTCCATTTTACTTGTAAGTTGTTCATCTTTAATTCCATTCTTAGATATTTCATGTAAATTGTACGCCATCTTTGAATCGTATCCAATTACAGTCAGATTGAGTTTTATCCTTCAATTAAAGTCAGATTTAAGTTTTATTCTTAAATTAAGAAGGCCATATTTATTCCAGGATATCCAGAGACACGATATTGGTAATGACCCCCTCAAGTTGACATCTGTATGTTTAAAGGGGGAGTGTTGGAATTTTGAGGCCACTCAGTGCTTCAAGGGAGATGGTGAGATACCAAACTTTAGAAACACTCATCCATAAACGAGTAGTTTCTTCACGATAAAAATCCAGTGCCAAACAACATGAGGTAACTGGAAGTCTCATGATTCATCATGAGTTGCAAAGAGATGTTTTCCAAGGATAATATTCTGATCTGGATTGCCTTTATCTGTGAGAGTCATTAATGCACTTTACAGTGGTAGTTGTAAGCAATCACAGCTTACATTTAAGTTGTTTCTGTTGAGTAGCACTTGATGTAGTGCCATCGTTTATTTGGTATACTTTATATTTATTCGCAAATGCTTCTAATTTGAATGTAATGTTATCTTACGTTGAATGCTATTGAAATTGGAAGAGGTTTAAGGTCACATCAGGTCAACAAAGCCTGAAAACCTTATAAACATGATAACTCAAAGTAAAAGCTGCAGTTAATCTTTGAATTCTCCAATGCTATGATTTTCTTTCTGTGAGTTTGGTAAAATTCAGTTCAGTTTTAGTTCTGTGAAGGGGCTCTATAGGTCTTCAACGAAACATACCTGGCATCCAGGTAATGAAATCTGCTTCAGAGTTCATACACTTGCTTTAAACATGCACTTAAACCTTCTATCATTTTTCACCCTGTGAGCTTCAAGGGGACAACAGGTTATCTCAAATGGGCACAAACTGGCTCAAGGGGTTGAAAGGTTATCTCAAATGGTGGAAAAATTGGCAATTTTGCTCAAAAATATTTCACAATGTATATAGACAATGTTATGTAACTCTCAACATTTATCAAAGGGATTAGCTAGCTCAAAGTTGGTCAAATGTGTCAATATTTCACATAGGAAGACTGTTCTTTCTGGATATTGAAACATTTTAGTTTAAAATTCTTACATATCACTTTAAAATCCTTATGAGTGAATGAAATGGTTGATGTCCACAAGAGATTTCTACAAATCTTTTCTGGTTCTCACTGAATTCTTGGATAAATTTAAGTAACAGTACTACAAATTTGAGCAAATTGTAAGGCAAGGAATCACAAAGCTAACTGGCTTTCTGGTTCCATGTAAGTACTTGATTGATTGTGTCAAGCAACGTTGGCTGAAAAGGTAGGTACTGTAGGAAAATTATAACACAACATCACATACTTCTACTAACCCCAGGAGAATGCTTCCCAAAATTGGCATAAAAAGGTGTAATATGGCAATAGCAAAATTAAATGTTTGAACTCAAATTTTCATAATTTTAAAGAATAGTAACCATGACTTGGAATATTTAGAATGTCGTAATCAACTCTTGTTCTTCTACCACTTCCAGAAAAAGGACTCTGTGAGGAAAAGAGTAGAGAGATTTTTGAGTGGAAAGCAGGTCCATGTAAACGATTACTACTTCTCACTGAAGAATGTTTCTTTCTGTGGATATCATCCAGCTAGTAACAGGTAAGAAACAGTTGACATAGTTAAATAACTTATCTGCCAATAAAAGTAGTTTTATTGATTACTGCAAACTTTGCTAGATTCTCTAATGAAAACGATGCAAAAAACGAAAAAAGGAAATAGAATATTCTATCCATCCTGGAATTGTTTGCATCTTATATTGATGTATGTTCTTGAGTTCTTGATTCTTGAACATCCTCATAAGCAAACTTGCCACGTGTCCCCTGGGGGACTTCCCATAGGGTGCAGCCACAAACCGGCACACGCAACTATATTTACAAGTCACCTCGCAAGTCCCCATTTATACACCTGGGTGAAGAGAGGCAATGGAGTAAAGTGCCTTGCCCAAGGACACAACGTAGTGATCTGGCCAGGGCTCGAACCTGTAATCCTTAGATCACAAGTCCACTGCCTTAACCACTTGACCACAATGCCCTCTCCCTATGTATAGGGGGTTATTTGACTATCAATTTATTTTGTTGTTTCTATGACTTTATTTTTAACCTGTCATATCAATATATATATTTATAATTTTTTCGTAGATACTTTGGATTCATCACGAAACACCCGATGGATAGGAGATTTGCTTGTCATGTCTTCAGTGCGGAGACTGCTGCAGAAACTAGACCGATTGCTGAAGCTATGGGGTAAGTTAAAATTAAAATTGATAGATATCCTGAGTGCATCTAGCTCTAGCTGAGACAAGTGGCCTTCATAAGCAGCCATCTTTGCTGTGCCTCATTGCACTATATAGCTGTTTTCGAAGCTGCCCGAGCATTACATCTTGAGTGCTTATTGCCCTTAAGTGTGAACACTTTTGAAATGTTATATATGAGTGGTCATTTAGTGCAATGATATGCAACCTATGGGCCGCAACCTAATATTTGGTCACAAAGTCTTGTCAGAGGATCGGTGGCCCTGAGTGCCAATCTCAGGATTGATGAGCCAAGATTGATGAACTGTTGGCAAGGAGGTAGAGCCAACCATGATATTAGCAACCATATTCCAGTGGCATTGTAATGACTAATTTAAGGAGGGAGGGG
>KN889261.1:11784-27975 GCA_000934455.1 Apostichopus parvimensis | reverse complement strand
GAAGAAGAAGTGACCTTTGGCATACTGGTTCACCACTTCTAAACAGACAAGGGTTTAGCACACTATTATACACTGTACCTACTGTAGCCTATCATTACCCAGATAGGAGATCACTTAACATTAGGCCTCTGGAGCATTCAAGTGATTATCATTCAGGATATCCCTAACATATAAGTAAAACTTACCAGATGTCATAGATGTTCAGCACAGTTGAACTGGAATTCTTCTGTGTAGCTGCAGTGTATAGTATGGTACGTACGTAGCTGTTGCTGATTTAAATGATGACAGTTCAGTCATAAACTTGAGGTCATCTTGTGAACATGTGCATGACTGTAAACAACATGTGACTAGAGATATGTTGCCAGATAGCAAAAACAGAAAAAATTTTTAAATTAGATGCTCAGTTTAGTCCATATCAGAATTACCTGAAAGAATCCTTAGTTGCATTGAATAGACGGATTGGGTAAAATTCATGCCATTTGCCTGACTTTCAGTGCAGGAAGAGCATGCCACATGCAAATACTCTGCCAATTAATGTTTTTCAATTCAAATTTCAAATATACTTCAGTAGATTATTGGAGTATGATCGAGAAAATAATTTTGAGAAGGACTACCGGTACTCAGGATCATTTTATACAATGAAAGGCAAATTGGCAACCCTAATCAATGCAGCCTACATACTTAGACATTATAACAACAGGTTATACAACTGAGGAGGCTCACATGTATATAGTATTTCAAGCAGGTATGAGGAAACTATTATGAGAAATTGTCCATTTGATTCAAATATGCAGAACATGAATGGCGTTATGGACGTACGTACCGTTATGGACGTACCGTTATGGACGTACACATATATCCGTTGTCATTGATTCGCACAAATTTTGGAATTTTCCCAAATTTGGTTTGGATTCCTAAATGGTATCAGATATCTGCTTTAAATAATATTTTCCATGAACATATTGATAATTTCAATACCTAAAGAATGAAAAAAATAATATTTTGCGTTATGGACGTACACAGTGTATAGGAAAATTGGAGATTGTTGATTTCTCGGGTAGTGGAATACTCATGTGATCAATTTTTCCATGAAAGTAGAGTGGGGGACCTACATTTGACTATATGGGTGGTTAAATGAATAAAACTTAATTCTCTGCTTGTTTGGACCACCCAACATGAATTGTCACATTTTGTCGAAAAACGGTCATAACCAGGGTGTGCCCTATGAAATCTATGTTATATCATGTTCGCTTCCAATTTTTATGGAAAAAAATTATAGATATAGGAAATATAGACTCTTAGCTACAACTTGGTACCAAATTTGAGTTTGTAAGGTACATTTTGAAATTTGATGGCCAGGTTGACGTTTCCGCGGAATTGCCCACATTATTAGACTCCCAAGGCTATAGTTAAGGTCCAATACATAAAACACTTTGAAACATAGATCAACTGCCTTGATAAGAGAAGTAGCTGGTATTGCCATCCTTTCTACTATCACAAACTGTTGTTCTGTGTTTCTTCTGTGCTCTCCTATGATTAGAATAAATGGTTGCATCTGGCTAACCTTAGACAGGAACTCTGGCAAGTTGGTTCCAATCTGCAGTGATGAAATAGTGAAAACAATATACAAGATATGCAGTGATAGTTGTGAAGTTTTCTCACATACAAAGCAAAGGGTGAAGGCAAGAAAATCTGACCCCATTTTTTAAATTCATATTACTGACTTTGAGACTGAAATGTAAGTCCATTAATGGATATCCTATACTGTAGATACATCAAGTCACACTTTTTTCATCTCAGGTATTCTTGAAGTATTTTCAAATCTAAACGAACTGAAACTTGTATTTAATAAAAAAAATCTTTTGTAATTATAGCAAGAAACAAGTTTTGACAATACTACTTACTAGGCCTAGCTATAAGGCCGAGCCGTACAGCGTAGGCACTTAGTGCGTTAGTAAACCAACGACAGTAGCCTAAACACACCCTGGTACAAAATGCACACAACTTTGAACTGATGTTGCCTAGTAACGTTAAGCCTAGTCTACATGACTTCAACGGGTGTACGTTATACCGGCTATCCTCATTGCATGAACGAACGGACGTTCACAGAATGTTGCCTTTGCAGGATACTAAGCACATTTTGTAGCATATTGTAGCACTTACCTTTAAATGCGTCGATGTATTTTGTTAACCCCCATTTCGTAAGGGTTTTTGAAAGAAAATCGTCCTCGTTTTCGCCCATCTTAGTGTAGAAGTAGTTTAGGGCGGTGGTTGAAGAATGTCAAAGTCAAACGTCTGAATTCCACAGGCAATGCGCAAACTCAGCTGTAACTATGGGTATACCTTGTCACTTGTTAGCTGATATGATCCGAAACTGGTTTAAATTAACTAGATCAGAGTGACCGTAACGAGAATATCTAATCAAGCCGACCCTTTTCTAGTCAAAACTATTTTGACTAGACTTTCTGGTCGGAAAAATGACTAGGTCGTTTTAAGAGTGTATGACCTTGCTCGCCTTACCCACACAATACTGCTGAAGACGTGTAAGCTTTGCTCCACAACTAAGATTCGAACTACTAACGCTTTTCTCGAAGGACCTAACAAATGACCAGTATTTCATGGGAGTCACCATCAAAATAGCTGATCTCTGCTAGCGACAAGTGAATAGCTTCAATTAACTGGTTCCAACCCTGATCTGACAGTTGGGTGTGGCTTCAGGAACTGTATTCTTCACAAGAGCCACGGGACGCAACACAGCACCTTTGCTGTCAACTGCATCGAAAGAATTTTTAACACAACTCCTAGCAACCTATAAATCAACATTATGCTCTGCCTCCATGTAGGCCCTCTCTTCTGCTTCGGCCATAGCTATTGCCATCCTGAGGTCTAGTTCATCTTTCTGCTGTTCCAACCTTAGCTCTGCTAGCTGGAGATCTTGTTGCTGTTTCAACAAAACTGCCCTTGCCGCTAATGCAGCTTTCTTGGCATTGGCCTTGGCTCTCTCACTTGTGATGGAGCTACTTGAGCCTGCTTGGCTTACCGAATCAGAAGGCATGACCAATGGGACATCCTGGGATCTCTGCCATGTCAAAATCTTCTGACTGTGACTGAACTCATCAACATCACAATGAATGGCTGACATATATGCTTCGGCTTCATGAATATCATCATCGTCTTTAAGCGCTTGCAGGTATGCATTATGTGCCTCTTCAAGCGCTCCGTTGAAAGGTTTGGTAAATCTACCTGCCCTTGTCACCAATGTAGGTCATGAGATAATTTACCTTTTCTACTTCAGTCTTGCTTGCAAGTGGCCCTTTGAAAGTGAATTCACAATGCTGCTTGAATCTTCTCCATTCTTTGTGCAAATCTTCCGCATGCCGGTTCATGTTTGGTTTATCTCCTCCCGATGCCATTCTAGAGCGATTTCTGAGTCAGTCTACTTCTGTTGGTTGTTCCGACTCGTACTACCATGTTATATAGTCGATAATATTTTAAATGAAAGAGAATTGAGGACTCAGTTACTGGTTATGGATAACGCCATGTTGTAACTGCTTTTTACGAACGCCGAATGGGCACTCAGAAACAACCAATACATTACATTGTGCAAGTGTCTTACGCATAGTCTGAATAGTGGCAGAGGAAGTCGAGGAATTCATTTTATGAACTTCTAACCACTTGGAATGTGCGTCAACCAACACCAGACACACATGTCCCATGAACGGTCCTGCATAATCAGCGTGCACTCTAGCCAATCTAGGCCAATCCCATGGATTTAATGGGGTGCTTGCAGTGGCATTGGACGATTTGTTTGGCATGTGGCACATTATATTTATTAGGGTACCAGTTTATGACATTGACCTGGAAAAATGAAATTCATCCAAAAAGAACAAATGACACATGATATATTATTTCAACTTGTGTATTTCGAGAAAATAACATCAAACGCTTCTTTAACTAGCAGAATTCGAAAAAAAAACGACAAATTCAATCACACAATCATATGGTGTTTCGCGTGTAAATGGGACACCAAACAAGGTGATTGGCATACCTATTTCACTGCATCCACTTCTAAATCAGCATCAAATAGGCACTTGATGCATTGGATTCTCAGCTTTGGCCTCCCTGTGACTTTTCTAGATGTCCAAGCGGTGGTAAATATCAGACAACACAAGTGTCAGTGTTAGTCAATTATGTACCGCATAATTCCTTATGGGAAAAATAGTGTTAGTTTGTCATTAAAACTGTAATAAACTGTATTAAAGCTAGCAAATTAGCAAAGATAAACCATAAAGACCACTAAGTAATTCATTAGTGTGCAATATTGATACTTCAAAACCATTGTAACTCTCAATGACAGATTTGTAGATCATTTCAGTGTTCCTTTGATCTGTTTCATGTGTAAATGGGACACCAAAAATTTGGTGTCCCATTTACATGTGAAACACAACTTTGTTTGATGACAGTACACATGGCAATTCTGGGAATGGATTTGTAATTCAGTCACCATGCCCTCAATATTGCATGTACATGCATTTACATCATGAAGATATCAATGTTCATGGTTCAAAAGCTGTGGAATAATCAGCAGACACTATTCAAAGTCTAAAACTGAATTTGGGAATTGCCATCATGTTTTGAGTAACATCAAAATTTTCAAATTTCAAATTCCAAAAGCAAGACATCCTTTCCAGTACAATATAAACAGCAAAGGTAAAGGTAACCACATGCAGTGGTGAAGTAAACAGGCAGCTGTGTACTCTGATCAGGCATAATAACATGGGACACACATAATTTGGCGTCCCATTTACACGTGAAACAGTCTTCCTGCGTAACAGTTAACATTGGGATTGTTGTCCCGTGGATCTTCAATAGGACTCCAAATATATTGAAAAACAAGTCCATTGCTTCACCACACAAATGCTATTCATGAATGCTATTCATTCCTTTCTTTTCCCCACAGCTCAATTTTCACGATTCCATGACTATTCGGCAGTAATTTGCGATCACCCTGCAATTTGCTACAACTTTCCAGGGGAAGCAAAAGAGGAAGTGCTGTCTTCCCACCATTTTTCACTGAGCTTTTGGTACCAAATCTCTATTTTTGTGATTATGCAAAAGTTTGACTGGGCAGCCAGACTAATAACACTGGGTCAGAAAGATGCCCTCAGCATCAAGGCAAGTTCATTGAATGCCAGCCAGACATGATGTCCCCATTCTGTCTCATCAAGTCGTCTCTGTAGTGTTAGCGCTAAGGGGTGGGATAAAGGGATTCTCACCTTTTTTGGAAAATCCATCTCAAAAAATACAAGCGACCTCTTCTTGACCGTCTTCGTTCCATCCTTGCTGTGACATTCTGAGCTGACCATCTGCCAGGCCTTCCATCTAATTATCTTCTCCGGCTCATCAAGCACAGCAGCCATCTTCTCGTCGAGAAGGTCTACTCCACAGTCCTGGCAGTCGCGAGTTATGCAGCGTAGTTGATTGTACTCTGATCCCAGTTGATTGGGGCACATCGTGGAGTTGATGAGATCATAGCCATCCCTGAACAAGTTGTAATGCCTCATTGAGTCGAGCTTCAACTGGATGTTTTCACAGTATTCGCACAGGCAGCAGGAAAGCTTGGCCTGCGCTCTGTGTTTGACATACCTCGGACGATGGCGATAAAACACAGCAGAACACACTTTGTTGTCAGGATGGGCCTTGTTGTACTTCTGGTGGAGCTGCCCTATGTTCTTCTCCATGATGTGTCTCGGCTTCAGGGATTTTTTGCTTACGAACTTCTTTTCTGGCAGGGGGTTGGAGTTCGACTCATAGAAGTCCTGAATCATCTGGACAGTTGCTGGAGGTATTGGCTTCCGGCCAGCACTCTTCTTAACAGCCTTGTTCAGAAGCTTTCGGCTGATACTGAAGCGGCGACTCACTGCTCTCTTCAGACCTCTCAAGCTACTTAGAGAGCTCGCTAAAGCTTTGCGTTTGACAGATCTACGGTCTTGCTGCAGTCCTTCTGCCACAGCTGTAACGATGCCATCCTCGAGGGCAGACGACGGGGAAATGGAGGCTCTCCTGAAGGCTTTAGCCTTGACTGGTGTTGCATTTCTGATTATATCAAGCGTTGTCATGACAGAATGGGATCTTCTCTTTGGAAGCGCCTTGCGCACTCTTTCCAGTGCCTTGGCCTTGGCCATGTCTGTACGGAGGTCCACTGGTTCTTCGAGTGCCGCATTGTCATGCTGCAGGGCCTGAGATTCTTGCTGCACCTTGCGTGTCTGCTGAATCAGTTCCTCCTCCAACTTCTTCAATCTCTCATGTTCTTTCTTCAGTGCATCTCGTTCTTTTTGCAGTCTCCTTTCTTCCTCAGACATTTTCTTCTGTCTATATTTCTCTCTTCTCAGGGCCAATATCGCTTTCTTCTGAGCTGATGTCTGCCTGGATCTTTGTTTCTGCTTCCTGATTCGCTTCTTTTCTTTATTCTTCTCACACTGTTGCCTGGTCGAGAATTTTTTCTTTTGAGCCTTGGTCACCTGCTCTCGCTGTTTCTTTCTCTCCTTCATCTTCTGCATCCTTTTTCGTGATCCCTCATTCGTTTGTAGCTTCCGCTGATGCCATTTTGTGGCTTCCTCTCTTTCCTCCGAAGACAGCGTTCTCTTTGTTAGTTGACTGGCTGCTGTAGCACATCTGAGTCTGTAGTACTGGCTATAGTCTTTTGCCTGCTCCAAAATCTGTCTGTATCTTGTCGGGTCATCCTGTTGCAGCTTTGTCCTCCAATTTGTGCTCCTTGATCCATCAGCGTCGCTGAAGGTACCGGTACCAGCACTTGTACTGGGTTTCTCTGTTCCATCAGCATTTTGTCTGTAGCGAATACGGAGATTGAATACATGCTTTTGTCTGTTCGGTGTAGGTGCCATTTCGATGTTCTGAAAAGGGAAATGGGACAGAGAAAAAACTTGTTTGCACATGTAGTAAATTGCAGCCAGATAAATTGCAAACTTGTCCATGAGAAAAAAAACCATTCTCCATATGAACGTTTGTATAGCATTGTGTGCTCTCCTCAAACATCAATTGGTCTCAACACATTTCACTACAATCAGAAGAAATTTGCAGCATGTTCCTCCCATCACCTTGGTGTAATGGCAACTTGGCAAGAAGTTGTCGCTGCCAATTGGCGCGGATAAATTTTCATCATCGGTTGATGTGGAACTGCAGGACGGCGAGTTTCGCAGTGTCCTATACTACGACCACACCATACACCAATGGACTTCTTAGTAAATTAATAATCAAATCTCCTACTGGAGTATTCAAGAGTATAAGCACCAAGAACTTTATACACAACACAACTTTATACACAACCCCATACCCACTGAGTATATCTCAAAGGTAACCCTTGTTCAAAACTGCACAAACTGTGACAAAGTGCAAAAATGTTAGGCTTAAGCCGACCAGCTTAAAATTTCCAAGTTTCGGTTCAGCCATTATTGCTATCCAGTATCGATTGTGTGGTAGGCTATAAGGCTAGGTTTGTGCCACAACAAGTATTACTTCTACAAACCTCATCCACAATCATTACATTCATTCCTACGTGAAATCTGAAAATAAACACCCACACTCAGTGCAGTGTTGTAAATAATCCTATATTTTGTGGAACTGGTACTAGTGCTGTGATAATGCTAATAGTCACAACGAAAACGGGACACAAAAATGAATGTGTCCCCGTGAATATTTTACGTTGTGAAGATACTTCACCTTCTTGCATTGTAATATAGAAAACCTACATGATTTTTCGTCATAAATCCTCTTATAAATAAAAACAAATACGTTCGACAAATAACCTGAATTACCGGCATTCCGGATGCACAAAAATTGCATGATACTTCGATTGTCGATCACAACGTAAGCACAGGACACCAAACTTTTCGTATCACAGCACTGGTTCAATGTACGTGTGTCGCCGTGGCGAGTGTTCGTACGGAGGCCTCGTCAATTTATCTCGTAATCTGATGAATTATCAAGTAATATGCCTAATAATTCCATGTATTTTGAGCGCTCGAACATCACTTACCGCAGCATTCACTTGCCGAAATCATCTCACTTCGTAAAACTTGAACACAACGTAACCTCAGGGACACGAAAACATTTCCTTGATTTATTCTTCGTAATAAAGATGGCGACGGCCTGCTGACTGCTGAGCTTGCTTTTTACATCCGGGCCTTTTGATCAGCTGTTCAGCTCATTCATGAATTTCCAGGAAGCGAATCTGATTGGCTAATGGAATTTCACAACGTAAATATTGCCTGGGACACCAAAAATACTGATGGAAGCGCCTGGGTCCGATATTTCGCCTATGTTACGATCAATTTTGCTAAGATTTGGCGATAGTTTAGAACTCCTAAATATATATCAGGAAGACTCGCTGCAGTGGAATTGGAGTTAACTGAAGTATATTTTTGTTCCGTTTTACGTATCGCGGAACCAACGTAAACAACGGGACACGAAAATTTACGTTGTGACTATGATTTTAAACAGCTGACAGTCAAATGAGAAATTGCACACGTGTCGTGACCAATGTATTTATTTTTGATCACATGCCTCTGCTAACGGAAAGACGTTCATTAGAAGAAAAAATAGAGCACACAAACAATGCAATTGAGGTTGGAATCGATGTATTTATAAATGTCAAAGAATGGGGTATTTTATTCAGTGGGACACCACTAACCAAGATGTCAAATATTGTTAAACAGAAAATGATATCATGTGAGTTAATATGCTGTTTGATACTACTACTTGTTCACTACAAATAGAATAAGAAATATGGATGATAATGGAATCCTGGAAGGAATGCCAGCATTGCCAGGACAAATGAAATGCAAATGCCTTGAATTAGCACTGGTACCCTTATTTATAGAATGTGCCATATGTGACATGACTTAACACAAGATTCAATATCTGCATCTAAGTTTGGCCACCAACCGGCATTCTAGCTAAGCTTTTCGTGCTCGCAATTCCTGGATAGCTTCCATGCAACTCATTCAGAATTTGCATTCTGCCTTGTTTTGGGACGATTACTCTGTTACCCCATAACAAACATCCGTCTTCAATACTTAATTCATTTCGACATTGAAAATAAGGTTTGAAAGCATTACTCAAGTTCGGGCATTCATTTGGCCAACCTGTGCGCACGAAATTCAATGTGCGATATAATACTGGATCCTTGGCTGTCCAGTTGCTGATTTAGGTGGTGATGATTGGCCCTTGATTTAGGTTCTCTAGCAATTAAATTGTATCTGCCGGCATTGGCACTTGTGTGTTGTAATCTTTCAAGGGTAGCCTACTGAATGCATCGGCATTTGCCATGTTCAGAAGTAGGTCTAAACTTCAAATTATATTCATAATTCGCAAGCATCAATGCCCATCTTTGAATTCTAGACGATGCTTGTGGTGGTACGGACTTGGCCTCATTGAACAATGATGGCAATGGTTTGTGATCGGTGACTAGTTCAAACTTACGACCATACAAATAAGAATGATATTTCTTAACACCAAAAATACATGCCAGTCCTTCCTTCTCAACTTGCGAGTAGTTTTGCTCAGCTTTGGAAAGAGTTCGAGAAGGCATATCCAACAGGTTTCTCTGACCCATCAGGCATTTTATGCGACAAAACTGCGCCTACGCTGTACTGAGACGCATCGCAGGACAATATTAATTTCAATTGTGGGTCATAATGTGTGAGGACTCTGTTAGAAGTCAACAATTTCTTTGACTTGATGAAAGCATAGTGCTCTTTTTCAGCCCATGTAAATTTGACTTCTTTTTTGAGCAAAGCCTACAATGGAGCAAGCGTACTTGTCACGTTAGGAAGGAACTTACTGTTATAAGTAAGCAATCCTAAGTAGGACTTCAGTTGTGAAACATTCTGTGGTTCTGTAGCCTCTTTTACTGCTCTTACTTTGTCTTCTGTTGGATGAAGACCTTCGGCGTCAATCCTACGACCTAAATAAATCACAGACGTTGACATGAATGCACATTTGTCTTTCTTAAGACATAACCCTGCAGACTCTAATCTAGATAACACAAGATTTAGGGTTTGTAAGTGCTCTGTATCCGTCTTACCCGTTATTAATACATCGTCTAAATAAACAGCGACCCGGGGAATTCCCTGCAATACATTTTCCATTATCCTCTGAAAAATACCGGTCGCCGATAATACCCCAAATGGCAACCTGTTGTATCTGAAAAGACCTTTGCTAGTATTAATTATGACATAAGCCTGTGATTTGTCATCCAATAACACTTGCTGATAGGCTTGGCTAAGTTTTGTGAACTTTTCTCCACCTGCGAGGGTTGCAAACAAGTCATCAACCTTGGGCAGTGGATATTTATCTACTTTGGTAGCTGCGTTTACTGTCAACTTGTAGTCTCCACAAATTCGAATAGACCTGTCGGGTTTCATCACCGGAACGATAGGCGCAGCCCACTCGGAGTATTGAATCGGTTTGATAATTCCCTGATCCTGTAACCTTTGCAGCTCCGCTTCAACTTTTTCTCTCATCGCGTATGGAACTGTCCTCTCCTTGAAATATTTGGGGGCTACTGATTCATCAACGTGGCTAGTAGCCTTTGACCCCATTGGTGTTCGAAGACCCTCCTTGAAAATAGCGGTATGCGCGTCAAGTACCTGTGTCAAAGAGGTCGGTATCACCAAAAAAGAGTTGAAGTTGAAAATCCTTTCCCAGTCCGGTTTCAATTCCACGAGCCAGTTGCATCCAATTAAAGAGGGGCCCTCACCACTGACTACATACAATGGGAGTTTTGTACTGTGTCCCATGTAATCAATATCTGCCGTGAACATTCCCAGTATGTTCAATTTTTCGCCAGTGAAAGTAGGCAGGTTAATATCTAACTGGTTCAGTTTAATTTTCCCTATTGAAGCATACTGCTTCTCCAAAATGATACTGAATGAAGCACTGGTGTCGATTTCGAAGGTAACGTCATGTCCGTTGATTGTAACGTTCTGCTTAATCGCTTCTTTAACATCCTCTTTGGCACGATTAACAAATAGGGAGTACATATCATTCTCACCTTGTAATGATTTCTGAATAACACTTGGAGCAACGTTCATTAAGTTGGCATTATGTTTGCCTTTGTTGTGCTGTTCAGTGTTCTTTGAACAACAAACTTTAGCAATGTGGCCAGTATTATTACATGCGTTGCATACTTTCTCTTTAAAGTAGCAATCGTTTGGGTGTGGTTCTTTCTCCCGTCCCTGTAACAAGGTTTTGTGTTGTTAGTAGCCTTAGTGTCACTGCTAGGCCGAAATCTTCCATACCTGTTATTGTTGTTCAAGGCATTCAGTTGTCCAGCCTGCGAAGAAGAACCCATTCTATGCAAATCTGCAACCTTTTGAGATGCTTTTTCCATGACGATTGTCACATTTAAAGCTTTCTCAAACGTTAATCGTCTTCTGAAAGAAGGCGCTCTGGATGTTGTCGTTGATTATCCCACAAACTAAACTATCACGAAGCGTATCATCCAGCACTGTTTCAACGTATCGGCTAGAGATCTCAATTCCGAAACAAATGTAGCAACTGATTCACTTGGCAACCGGAAACGACTGTTGAACTTGCAAAGTTGGACAATTACGGAGGGCTTTAGGTGGTAATGGTGTGCCAATAAATCAACCAATTTTTTGTACGACTGTTCTCCTGGTTTCTTAGGGGCGCATAGATTTCTGAGTAATTTGTAAGTGTCGGATCCTATAGAACTCAACAATATGCTTTTCTTCTGACTTTCGTCCTTGATTGCATTTGTGTCGAAAATGTCCCATTCGTTCCGCATTTTGTGTCCACTCTTCCTCCGCTCTTTTAAACTCATACAACTGTCCAAAAACAGTGGCCATGTTAGAGAAAAATATGTCAATTTTGGTGGAAGATTTTATCTGATCCTCGTCGCCAATGACGTATCCGCTGGTTTAACTCACTTAATTAACCAAACGACACACGCAAACGTGACAACACACATGAGAACGGGCTTATATTTATACGTCTTTATTCTAAACGAGTTAATGTCGAACTGGATCTAAGTTGATACATATTGGTGGATATACAATATAATAAATGATATGTAGGTCATAAGGTCAGCAGACAGACCAATGGGTGGTTTTGAAGAACGCTGGGAAGACTACATCAGATTACACAAACTTTATCAATATACTTCACAAGTCTAGTTTGTTGTCATGGTGTTAGGTCCGGAAAACTCTGTTATCAGAGCTATTGATGCTTGAAGTGTCATGAGGCTGATTTGTTGCTGGGGTTACATCTGGCCTCCCAATGGTAACCTGCTGCCGTTTCCCTGGGTCTGTCTCTGATAGCATTCTCTGGCAAAATGATTCCCTTAGCCGCACTTGTAGCAGTGTCTACATGACTCACCCTGTCCCGCTGATCTGCAAGACTGGCAACCTGGTGGACGTCTCAAGCCTCTGCTCCCTTTTCCACCGAGAACAGTCTGGAGGAGCAATCCCTTCAGGCTGGCCATCTCAACTTTTAAGGCCTCCATCTCCGACTGGACAGGTGTTTGGATTTATGTTTCTGACTTCACTGGCTTCTCCACTTCCTTTGTCACTTGTGCTGCATTCACCTTTATGACTTTCCTAGCGGCTTAGTGTTTCTTCTGTCGCTCCTCGTCCTCACTGGAAGCGGCGATGACGCTCTCGAGCAGCTCCCCTTTCGGACACGGAGAACTTCTTCAACAATGGAGTGACTTCTGCTCTTATGAAGTCATTATGATCCATTGGACAGTTGGTTGTACAGTAGCCTGTCCTTCTCGGTAGTGGGACCGAAGGATTTTCCGCAGTGACGACATTGTCAGGCCACAAAGACTTTCTAAATAGCCACGTAGGCTCAGGCCAGGTTGGATTGCACGTATCACAGTCTCTGTGATCTCTTCATCCGGGATGTTCTTTCTTTGGCCTTCCTCTGTCTGGTGAGCTAAGCTAGCAAAGGACAACTTGTCTTTGTGCCCAGGTTCCCCAACTTGCCCTGAAATCCGGAAATCTTTCCGCAAATAGGACCCGTTCTCTATATCAACTCCAGAGGGGGTTCTATGATGCTGGGGTGGAATGAAAGAGGTAGAGGGCTGGGCTATTTCAGTGTCTGAATGACTGATGATCCTAACATCAGATAGCAGTTTTCTACGGGCTACCAACCCCCCATCCTCACTGCCCGTCACCATGGACATGTCGAGGTAGTTGCCTTTTCAGAGCTAGTTTCGATTTCCCCTCTAGGCTTTCTAGCTTAACTGAGACGCATACCTCCCTCAACTGATTTTCCTCTAAAGTAGACACAACTTGGAAGATCTCCCCAATAACCTGTTCAAGCTCCTGATTTTCCATAATGTGACTAACAAATCAACAAAACACTATTCCCAGGCCTGTTCTAGCCTATATCTTAGTATTCCAATCACTTTTACCTTAAAATACAACATATTAGTGACATAATTGGACATTATACAGCATATTCACACGGCCTTGCCATCCCGGTGGTGCCTCCAAAATGTTGCCCTATGGTCATGCCTGGGGTGTTCAGTGTCTACCCGTCTGCTACACTCTGCCTATTACGACAGTCACAGGTTTCTGCTCCTCAGTATAGCCTTCCTCTTGTTGATGGCAGCCTGTCTCCGGTTGCCGACTTTGAGCTTAGCCCGGGCCTTATGGGCCCTACGACTGACGGTTTCTGAATGCACTGAAAGAATTGATCACTCAGGCAGGCTTGCATAAGGCGTTGGAAAGTTCCTGGTGCATTGCATTTTGCTACTTCATTGTATTCCATGTGTGTTGGATAAGCTTTGTACTCCCAAATGCGGTTAGCAATCGCATCAAGGAACTGACTTTTGTGATCTTTGCTTAAGTCAAGGTGCTTCTTTCCTTCTGACAGATACTTTCTATTACCATCTTCAAAAACCAGTTCCAGCTCTGGGCCTACTTTAGGTACCTGAAAGACCTCTGGCCAACACCCTTGTCTCATTGTCATCATTTGAACAACACTCATAGTGTCATGTGAACTTCCGAATGAACCGACAGATGACAGTGAGGGTGTACTACTCTGATAGCACTGATCTTCAGCAATTTCAGTGTATATCACTTGGACAGATGCACATGTCTCTGGTAAATCATTTGCATTAGTCAGATTCACCATCTCACCGCCATAGTCTGGATCAGCATATTGCAATGTGAAACTGCCTTCAAGGCTTAACTTATCTTTCAAAGTTTCCATAAGGTTTTCAACAGACTCTGGACGTTGCTCAAGGCACACCTTCTGAATGTCCTTTGGTGACAACACGACCCTCAATTTGTACATTGTATCAATTTCTGAGCAATCCTACGCATGAAAAGAGAACAATGTAAGTGAGTGAGAAGCTGGCTATATCTTTTCGTACACTCCCCTTAGAATTACAGTACTGTACCACATAGTAATATTTTAGCAGTAAGTGCAACAACCCATTCAGCTGCAGTATACCAAATGCACTGCATAAATATGCAGTATGGCAGCTGATCTACTGTACATCTACTCTTGGCTACTTGCATGGGTAGAAATTTTGCATGTAAATGTCATCCAAGTACTGCATCTTTCAACGTTTAGTAACTCATGCTTTATCACAGACAACTCAACTTAGGGTAACTCCTATTGTTCTTCATGTATATCTACAAAGTGTTTCAACACAACCACTTTAGCTTCTCTGATAGTGTAGTAAGTTAGAGGGTAGTGATTACCTGGACAAACTACTTGATATTTTTCAGTCTCTGTCACTTTGTATGCTCCAATGTGGCTTTGATAAATAGATTTATGCAATTTTACTACAAGCCATCCTTTGTTTTTATCAACAATAATAGTTTGTATATTTGCTAGTACAGAATGACCACTATCACTGCCAATCACAACAAACATATCTCTAAATTATACCTCATTTAAATTTGCTAATCAGTATCATGTATTAACCATCGAGCTTATGCTGATGAACCGAATGTTTTACTCCTTTGTCTTACACTGCGCAACTGTTAATGGTTAGGCCTATCTGTAAAGCTCTATAGCCTACCCTAATGAACAGCCTACGTTCAATGTGAAATGGAGCTTATAAATTTTGTAGGCTAGGCTGTTGAAATAGTAACTTTTCTAATCCAATTCAATCACGCGGATATTTTCATGCTGCAAGTTTTAAACTTTGAATTGGGCTAATTTTAACAACATATTTCAGATTCAGTCGAATCTTTGCGAAAATCAGTACTGTATTGAGCATTAATGATTCTAAATACGAACCGTAAATCTTCCAAGACTTGGAAAAGCTGGACCCTGACGTATGTTATCTACTTAGTTGATATACACGCGCGAGCGCTGCGATCACTTACCGGTAGGTATGTTGGAAATACGTGCAGTCTTCTCTTTCCAGTCGTTTTCATGTGGAAATGTTTTGATACTCGACCATGACAAGTTGAAACAAAGATATTTTCATATGTTGATCTACGTTTCCGCAAAAAACTTTTGTAAATCATGTTGTTACGCTTATTTTAACATTATTGAGTCATCCTGACTGTCATTACCCTTGTTCATAAAGCTCATCTACGGGTTGGGTTTTACAGTGTAGCTATGAGCTCATAGGGCCTAGATTAATGTTCCAAATGCAGGTCGCTTACTGTTTGGAAACCCCAGGTCAAGGCCTCTGCATGAAAAGCACACCACCTATTAGTTGTAGCGTCTTGGTTGTTAACTTTGTCCCCATCTGAACCAGTGCATAACAGGAAATCTACTGGTAGTTTTGGGTCTCTACGAAACATAAGATAAAATGGTGAGAAATTGAATCCACTGCAAGCATGTTATGTGACATTGTATGCATAAATAACTGCTGACAAGTGTTTTGACCATCTAGGTGTTTGTTTCTGAGGCAAGGCCTTTAATAAATTGTGTAAGGTTTCCTTCAGGATGATAAGCGGTCGTCTTCTGTCCTAGTTATACCATACAAGTCTTTTTTGTCAGGTCATCGACTACAAAAAAATCTCTGTTCTGCCAAAGCCAATCTCCTCTTTCTCATGATAAAGCCTTTATCCTTGTAGGATAAACATCGGACGAGGATGTGGGATGGTCTATTGCCATGGCCTCTACCGTCTCGATGACATCGCTCTATTTGTATGGTGGGGGCATCTTCATATA
>KN889260.1:26011-39275 GCA_000934455.1 Apostichopus parvimensis | reverse complement strand
TTTTTTTTTTTGCAAATCGATGGTTAGGCAAGATTTTCCCACTGTGTTAGGCTACCATGTGGTCGAAGATAACAGCAATAACGAAAGTATTCCATGGATACCTTGTTATAGGCTAACTGCGTCACAAGTTCAGCGGTATAGGCTAGATTTTCCCCATTGACTTAGTGTGTTGTTAGGCAACGATGTGGTCGAAGATAATTAACAGCAATAATTTAGCCTTGAGTCTCATTTGTTTTCTGGGTACATTATTAGAAACTAAGGTTAGGCGACTTTATTAGTGTACAGATTTTTGGTTATGGTTTGGGTGTTATTCAGAAACTATTTAATTGAATTGACTTTCGTTTTTAATGAAATAGGCCTAGTCTATAGGCTAATTAGGCTCAATAATTCTTCAAAGCCTTCATTTTTTTTTGGTCGTCCGAAGGACTACCAAGCACACAACTTTTTGAAAGATTTGACGGTAGTCCGACGTAATTACTAGTCGTCTCGGACGACCGTGAAAATCCTACTCTGTGTATTACAACAACACAATACATTATGTTTGGTGACCTAGGCTATACTAGGCTAAATGTACTAGACTTTACTACTTCTGGGCTACTGTATTTGGTAACCTAACGTTACACTACACTATGTCTACGTACGTTAGACCAGGCCTAGCCTACCCTTCGAATAACTTAGTACTTAGTAGCCTTACAACTTTACAGTAGACTAATTAGGCTTGGATGTAACGTGTTGACCACAGAAGCCGTACGGTAACTCATTTTAGGTCTTTAATCAACACAAAAATGAGTTTGGAATGTAACTTACCTGGCTGGGCGATATCTACAAGTAGTACAACGTTTCGATGCCAATTCGATGCCACTCCGATGCCAATTCGTACAGCATGCAAGAATGCGTGTTACATTATGGAAGGCGAATTGGGCCACAATATGATATAACGACAATCCTCACGTACCAGACTTGCGTAGATACAGTTGTGGGATTAGCATTGGAGACGGAGATTGACTGTGAGATTTAGGAGGGGTTGGTGTGGGGGGAGGGTAAAGTTACAGCATATGGTCCAGGTGATGGTCTGGGGCAACTCAAGTAGGGGCTGGGCCATTAAAGGGTGCATCGTGGTTCACAGTATTCTGAGGGTATGACTTTATGAGTGTCATACATCAAGTGCATTAAAATCATAATATGACGGACGGTGCGGAGGGAAAGGGGGATCGAAGGAAAAAACAATGTACAAGTGGAGCCCTGACAGCACTTGGCACCATTGAGGTTCTAAAGATTTTCATGGGGATTCATGCATAATAGGTAGTTGGTGTTAAATAAGACAACCGAAACCCTTCACTGAGAGCAAGCACTAAATGTTCAAAGGCGATGCCAAGTGGGAAGGGCATAAGGACCTCCCCCATTAAATTAAAAACAGCAGAGCCGAATGGAGGTGGGGTTGGAGTTTTTAAAATAATATCGAGTACATTTTGCTGGTTTGACTGCACACAAGAATTGGTATTAAATATGGAGAAGCAGGAATAACGATTGTAAATATGATTAATTCTGCTATGTTTGGTCCCATTAAAACGTATATGCTGCGTGAGTAAAGCAAATGGTGGGGATGAGTCTGGAGGGTCTTTCGGGGAGTAATTAAAACAAAAGTCAATTTAGTGAGTTTTGAACTTCTGACGACTTTCTGTGCTCGAAAATCTTATCACAAAGGAGATTGGGTATTGATGGAAGATGCCATATTCTTTCTTTTATTTCTGTTCTATGTTAAATAGTAGTGCACGTCATGTTCTCCCCGCTGTCCAATGATCTTACATTGCATAACATGTAAATATGGGTCCATATCCACTGCTATATAAAATGAGAGAAATGTTTACATTAATCATTCTTCATAGATAAATAAAGTTGGAATACATCCTCCTCCTTCTCTTCATCCTCATCCTCATCATTATTATTAGTTTTATCATTTTGCCTATTATTGTTACATTTAATATGTCAGTTATGTTACTAATATATTAGTAATATAATATTAATATTATGTTGGTGCTATTGTTATTGTTTTGGTCGTAACAACTTTATTATCATTACTATTTTCCTTTTTTGGTGTTCATAGAGTATTGATAGCCTGGGGATAGGTTGTAGTTTAAACTTGTCCTCAGAAATTGTAAGTGTCCTCACAAGTATATACTTGTAGAGGTATACATAAAAAGAGGGCGCTATATACATTTTGGCATACATTCACTATACACCAGGTATTGGAAAAGTACTAAATATGGACACATTCGAGATAAGTCCATAGCAGTGTTGGTCAACCCCTGGGGGTTCAGTTAAAGGTACTTAGAATGTGAGGACACGAAATTTGTCCTCACATTTTTCAATTGTCCTCACATGTATAGGCCTGTAGAGGAAAATGTCCTCGTATACATAGGTCTGTCAGTACATACATACATACATACATACATACATACATACATACATACATACATACATACACACACATACGAACACACACGCATACGTACATAAATACGTACATAAATACATACATGTTAAACTGTTGGTCTAGCGATTTCGAGTTGGCAGATTGTCTTTGCATAGACTGGTCATGGGCAATGTCATTTCAATCGAACATTTCGACTTACCGTTTGAGGTCAATCTTTGGAGTCTTGCGGTATTTTCTTGGTTGAGGATTCACCCTTTTATGATAAGTCTCTATACTTGCTTATATACGATCGGACGGTAATTATCTATATAATTATTAGGACAATATGCTTGAGAATATGCACTGTCGTTCCAAAATTAGTCTAACGTTAGCCTTAAAATATACCATATGTATTTGTATCGTGTAGTCACTTTATGCGTTAGTTGCGTACACGTGCAGACTCAGTGAATTATTTTATACTGGAATGCTTTAACAATTACACAAACTGCGGGCTGTTAACCAAGCCTACCAGTTACAAAGGATGATCTCTGAGTTCTACGTAACATGTTAGAACCAAGATGTAGCGAAAGTGAGTTTGCATTTGTAAGGAGAAATGGACAATGCACACAGTTTAAGGGACTATGGTATAATGACTGTGTTCTACCCATAACGAGCCAGATTGAAACCGATATACCCCAATGTAACGTAATCTTTCCCTTAACATTCCCTCGTTTACTTGAATAATTTTTAGTTTTCATAGCCAAATTATCTAGAAGGTATTTCTGCAAATATCTTATCATAATTTCTTGTCAAAAGAACACTTATGTGCCCGCTGTTAATGACTGTCAAATTATGATATAAAAAAAATATATACCGTTTGTAAATAACGGCTCATAGCACCCACGGATATTAGGACTGATTTAAGTCTAGATTACAAACTGGCTAGGCCAGGCCATAGTATATGGAACAAAAACATAGTACTAATATAATTTTTATAATGCCAACATAAGTGAAAAAGGATGTGGCATCTAGTAGGTATTTAGTTTAGATTCAGGCTGGCTGTTTATTTAGTGCTGCATTAGGAACCGTTGTTCCTTGTATCTGGATTATACATCATTATACCTTGTGTGATATTTCGTTTATTGTGATGTAGTCTATGCCTTTTATATTTTAATGACAGTTATATTTTTGGCGCCAAATCAGTCTTTTATAGTTCAACAAATAATTGTTCAACTACTTAGTGGAGTTTCACGAGAATATACTTTTGGAATAGCTTAGTCTATGGAGGTGGGTATAATTTCGCTGTACTCAAAGCATTGTTACCAAATACAGAATTTTAAACCCGACTCTTCGTTTCATTATTTAGATAAAACCTATATTCTTAGAAAAACAGATCCTACTTTCGCTAAGGTATTTGTAAAAGGTCTAAGGAAAGAATATTATTAATTGTTTACATTTGTAAACTTCGAAATACTGTAAACCCATCTAAGTGAGTGGTTCATGTGACTAGGAACATTTATCGACTGAAAAAGTGTTTGTCTTTCCTGTTTAAGAGTTAAACATTTTCTTAGTTACACACTCTTTAGTGTCCACATGTTTAAGCAAAACAAGGTATGTAGTGTCATTATCCGAAGGTGACTTTCTCGTTGGCCATTTACATTAACGATGACATTATGTACTACAAGTGATTACTTAAATAATAATGAGGATCTGGGGTGGTAGGTGATGATTTGTGTAAATAGTGGGGTTGAATGTGGTTTTGTAAAGTAATGAAAACGAGCTCTCGATGTGACATATTTTTCAAGTTGGGGAGAGGGATGAGGGAACGGGTTGGAAACTTGGGTGAGTGATCTAATTTGTTAGTTATCTCATCAAAGTGTCGAATAATAGTCAATAAAATAGTCCACTAACTAACCTGTTATTACTATTAGCTTGTAAACTTTTTGAACTTGAGTTTTATATGGGGGGGGGGGGGGGGGGGGGCAGGGGGAACTAGAGTTGTGGTGTGTATGAGGAGCTGTTGATATGGTATTCACACCTTCAAACGGTGAATAATAAAATGCCATCAAGACCTAACATAGATATGGTGTATAAAAGCTTTGCGGTTGTCAAACTATATGAAGCAGAAATTGAAAACTACAGGTGACTTATTCTAACACACAGCTTCACCCCTATATTTTCACACCCTAATAATGGTATGGCAAGCAATCATACCTGTATAGTGTTTTCATACCTGTTACATACGTATATATTAGCCTTAAACGTGGAACGATTCTTTTCTTTCCTTCGTCACACATTTTTTCTTTTGTCCAGATTTTTGCTGTTTACTCAAACCTGGATATATAGCCGAGCTAGTTCTTTTCATCATTTGATGAGCGAACAAAATAGGTTAACGGTTAGCAGGTTGGGCTTTAAGTTACCCAAACGGAGCGTGACAGGTTGGGTATAGAAATGGGTTTCAGTTCCCTTTTGAAATTTTCAGAGTAACAAAGATTAAAAACAAACAAAAGAACTTTAACATCCGTGTGAAGTCGTAATAGTTGAAATAATCGATAGGGATTCTAAGTTGAAAGTATGAACGTGTCCTTCATTAACAAGGGTTGAGGGTTGCCTGGGTAGAAGGGGGGGGGGTGGTCACTTAGTATAAGAAAATGTTGGCTTAAATGATAAAATAAAACATTCAGAGATAATGAGATATGGCTAATTAGGTGTGGTCATTAATTGGGGTGGGATGGGGCTGGAGGAGGGGGCAGAGATAAAGGAAATCACGGTGTCATTACCTACAAAGGTATGGGGTGGGAGGGGGGTAGATGAGTGTACAACATAAGTGGTACTACGATTGGTTATTAAGGCCGATGAGTTGGTAGCATGGAAATTCATACACATCACAATTTAAAGGGAAAGGAGGGAGTGGGGGAATTCTCTCGTTTCACCCATCTTTGATCAGCTTTTAAGCTAATGGTGCAAAACATGATTTTAAAAAAATAAACAATTTCTGGATCAAAGATCTTGAGGAAATTTGTATCCGCATTGAATCTAATTTGTAGTGACATGACTGACCATTATTTAATCGTCTAGCATATTTCTAGTCAAAACGAATGTTCTTATAATATAATGAAGATAAAATAAATGAAAATAATAATCGGATAAACCAAAACAATTGACAAAATAACTTTTTTTTCCGTTTTTATTTGTTACTCAAGTTTCTTGAATTCGTTATCGAACGAAATTAAATTCTTATTGTGATAAATTAACAATTACCGGAAGTGAAAATAATAGAGACAAGTTGAAAACTGATAATTTGAGCAACTTGTCTCTATACAATTCAGATACAGGTTACACATAGTAGCCTCTTTATTTGCTTTTTTTATTCTAAGAAATAACTGTTTTTGATTTAAGTTAATAATTACCTTTATTGAAACGATATCTTATGTCATGCAATGACACATAAACACAATTGTTTTTGATTTACGTCAGTTCACTTCCGACCAAGATACAAAGGTGATTGAACAATGAAAACAGTAAAGATAAGAAGAAAGAACAATATATAATATAATGAAAGGAAAACAGAAGAGCATCATATAGTAAAATGTTCGTTGTAACTATAGTGGGCTTACAATGGAGTATTGTATGAATTTAATACAATGAAGAAATACATTGACAAGGCATGCCTGGTTATTATGCAAGTATAATACGACACATTGAAAGAAAAGATCACATTTTCTTATTTGCAAAATTCTTAGTGTCCACATGTTTAAGCGAGAGTAGGTATGTAGTGTCATTATCCGAAGGTGACTTTCCACGTTAGCCATCTACACATAACGATGACATTATGTACTACAAGTGATTACTTAAATAATAACTTTATAACAGGTGACAAAGGCATACTTTCCCAGTGTGCGCCTGATAAACGATGGCTGAACATTAGTGGGATGGGTGGAGTAACACTTGTTGATACTGTTTTGAGACAACGTGATGTTTGGACTTAATGTTAGATGACCAAACCAAACGTTGATCTTAGAACGTCCATAAAAAATACAAACGTACCACTAACGTAGTTTGCAAATGACAATATTTTGCTTTGTTTATAGTTTACCAACTAATTTACATTGTCAGTTAATACTAGCAAGAACGGACCATTTCTATATGTAAACTTTAGCCAATGAAAGGAATATATGTTCGTGATGTTGCTTCTGCCCATAAACATTGCAGGTGCGATAACTATTTCATATTGAACGTCAATAGCTTATGGCTTCATATGGTATCAAAGTTGTTTGGTAATTACCCGAACACGAATTAATTGATAAAAAATTATTTTCAATTTATAAATGAAAACAGGTTGTAACACTTTCTTCATTTAAAACAATGCACTTGTTTGCTTGTAAAATCTACAACCGAAAGATTTTGTTTCACATCAAGAAAGCGTAGTTCATTTGTTTTCAAATGTTAAAGTAAGAATTTTGAATTGGTTCGGGGCAAGTATACATACGTTCTTTAATTTGTACTATATTATACAGTTAAATAATGCAGACGATTTCTCATAAGTAAACTAGACTTTCCCCGCAAAGGAAGATGCGAAATCGCTCATCAACACATGCGGTTATCATATTTCAATGATGCATACATACATCGGTAATTATATCACCCAATTCTTCACGATATCTTACATTCTCTACTCAGATTTCTAACTCAGACTATACACGCATGCAACTCTCAAGGCAGTAGCTACTCAATCTATGCAGACCGCAAACAAGCATTAATCTAATGAAGCTTGCTTGTGTTTACACCACTGTTATATTTGTATGGCATTTAATGTATCATCTGTTTCTCCGTTGCAGCACGCCAACACTATGAACCTCTTTGGCATTTCTTTCATTTTGGTCAGCTGCCTTTTAAGTCTGTGTGGTAAGCTGTTGATTTCTTCAAAGATAACATCATGTGAATGGTCAAATGTTTCGCACGTCGCTCCATAGGGTTGAATGCTTTCATTTAGTTTCATTATCTATTTTTTAGTTCAATCATTATTAACTTGGCCTATACGTATATTGGATAATATCACGGATATTAATCGACTGATTAAACCGATTCACACTGAGATTACAGTAACTACCGTAAATCTTAAAGTTTTGTGCCACAGTAAAGACTAGACCGTGATGATAAATCGGTAGCATGTCTTATGAAGATTACAGTAAGAACGGATGATATATGCAGCCCCAACAAATGCATTAACTTGTTTTCAGTAGTTTTTAAACAAATTCTAAAAGAAATATACGCAGCAAAATCGTAGATACACTACTCTATGCAGTGTATTCAGTTCAGATTAAGATGGATGTACCAGTAGCTTTATTGACATACTAAAAAAGGTGTCCCCCAGTGGAGAAATTTGCAATACAATACAATAAGGACTCTAGACCATAGACAATACAATAACGTATCGGCTTCTATAGGAAAAAAGAGTGTGAAGAAAAACTGTACATTTGAATGGACTTACGTCAATTCAGAGATTCTCGCATTACAAGAATGTGATATTACATTAAGCACATCAGACGATTAAACCAGCCTAATCTATATGTGAAAAGAAAATTAATGAAACATTGTGCTTGGTTGTGACAACACAAATGCTAACTTCATATTTTGATGACAATTTAGGCTCGTTTCAATGAGTTACAAACTCGTTTCGTATATTTGTTTTACTACTAAATCAAATAGCACACTGTGCAAAAAATATGAACAGCAATGAGGGAAATGAAACTCAACCCCCCCCCCCCCCCCGCCCCCCCCCCACACCAAAAAAAAAACAGAGGGTCTTGTCGACGAATTTAAAAAAAGAAGAAATACATAGAAAAAACAAAGAATAGGATTAAAGGGAAAGTAAACAAAGCAAAACAAAAAGTATGAAATAATACGAATCCTGACAACAATACCACACCTACCATCACAAACCCTACCCCCGATCAACCCGAGCTATCCCCAGCCCTTCCCACGATCAACCCGAGAACCGCCTTCTCCCCCTAAAGATACAAACTGATAGAGCATTGAAGTAGAAAGCAATGCAAATGTGCATGTAGTTTAATAACACCGCTAGAGTTTAGGGTATTAACGAGAAGAAATTTAGCCACATTTGTAGATGCTACGATGGCCAAGCTTGGAAGTTGAACATGTCAACTTCTTTTTATCTAATTTTTCAAGTTCGATCATCTTCCCTCAGTTTTAAGATATGCGATTTGTTAATCGGAATGTAAACTGTTCAAATCAAAACCTTCGACCTGATCCTTGAAATTGCGACTGCCTCCCCTCCCCCTTATTCCAATAGAAGAAATTACATTATTTTTTTAGCAATATATTGCATAATACTTCACTATAGAACTAAGTTATTGTTTAAAAGTGCCCCAGACAGCAATCATTTCATAAGAAGAACTTTCCCAGATTCCCTCCTTAAAGAAGAGTTTACTGCAATAATATAATGATCACACAGCTTTCTTCATAAAATCGTTGATCCGCCGGTGATAGTGTGTAATATAATCACGCTGGTGATATCCCTTGTTTTGAACTGCACCCATAAACCCCTCCTTCGCCCAAGACCCTCAACTTCTGAATTCTTCAATAAGGCTCTGCTAAGTACTATATTTCTATAGCTAATGATCCACGCTTCAATGCACAGTTCCTCTGCACAGTAGTGTTTTCAACAATATCACATTGCGTTTTCATATTACTTGGCTTTGAGTTAAAGAATTAATTGTTTTTGTATCCATACAAGCAAGCAATGATGACTAAATAAAAGTCGCATCGTTCAGAAAAAGCAGTGGAAATAAAACTTCTAAATCATGTATTTAAAACCCAAATAAAACTTGTACATGCATTTAATCTAGTTCAACCAGCTCTTGCAAACTGGCCAGTATTCTCCATCGAGAAAGGTGGAACAGCAGTGGTGCCGTGTGTACCAAAAGGCGATGAAACGGCTTATTTCTGGAGTAAAGGAGAAGATTTTGCAACTAGCCAGAGGGTAGCATCAAGAGTACTTGACATCTCTAGCTCTGATTCGGAGAAATATTTAGTGAATGAGGATGGTAGTCTCGTCATTTACAATGTTACCCTAGCAGAAGGGGGAAGATATCATTGCAGAATTTTATCAGAAAATACCAACTGTCGCGGGGCTGTGTCAATTGAGGTCACGGTGAATGGTAAGTAATGATGTAAATCATGTGTACCTTGTACCACAGTACTGTAACTTTTAAGTAAATCTTGAAAACCTGCTTGGGAATATATTTCTATGTACACAAAGAACATCATATCATAATACTCCTGTAAATAAATCATCCCTTATTGTTTTGTGGGTTATTGGTTTGTATGAACTGACTGCTTGTTGAACAGAGAATGCTCACAAACAAATTTGATTGGAAGCGTACCATTTTAAATACTATTTTCGATTATTTATGGGCTCTAACTGGTTGTTACGTAAGTGTTGTGTGACACATTCAGTATTTGATATTTTCGAAAATTGCAACAAACCTTCCATCATTGATTTTCTGTTGCATTTGTTATGTTCTTACATATACTGTTTTCAGATTTCACATTCGGAATCGAACAGTGTGAACTAAGGGAAAGTTGTACTCTTCAAGTGGAGCCCTCTAAGAAAACGAAATTAACTTGTACGGCAAAAGATGGTCCATCATCGTTATCTCTGAAATGGTTTAATGGTTCGAAAGAGATTGATTCTGTTTCTAGTGAACATCCCTTGAATGAAGAATCCAGTATAATATCAGAAACAATTACGGTTCCGAATGAGTTTGGATTACCTCTAACATGTGAAGCTGTTGATAGTAAAGATGGTCAAACATGTGGAAGATTTGCCCATGTCAGACTGAACAGAACAGATACAGCTAAACAACAAGCAGTTGCAGGTAAACTTAGGACGTATCTTCTCCATTGATCCACCCAGTCAGATGTTCGTCTGTTATGATGTCTGCCTGCATATCTGTCAGTTCATCCACCATCCACCCATTCATACAACCAAATGATTATCCTTCTTTATATGTTTATATTTGTTATATGTTTTTGTATATGTTAATTTATTTTATAAATTATATTTGTGTCTGGTATTTTTCTGTCTGCATCTTTATGGTACACAGTGGAATGAGTCAATCAAAACAAAACTGAATTTGTGTTTTCTCTCATCAGCTAAATCATCAGCCATATGGATCGTCCCCCTGGTTCTGGTTCTGTTTACAGTTGTTATTGTTTCCCTAATGATCTATATATACGGTATGTAAAGTAAAACCTTCCAATAACTTACAAATACTTTTCACGATGTTCCTTTTTATTAATTGATTGAATATTATATCTTAAATTTCAGAGAGAAGGAAGACATATAAATTAAAGAAACAAACGTAAGACCTCTTTTTTATTGGAAAGTTTTGTAGCTAATTTTATCGCTCCCGATTAAAACTACTAAACTTTAACTGCTTACATAATAAATCTCAGACTTTTTTGTATATTTGTCCATAACAACGATTTGGTTCAGTATTTAAGTTGTTCATGTGTTTCAAAACGAACATTACATAACGTCATGAGAAATTGACAATTGAGAAGTTGCGTTGGTTTGGCAAATGCGTTGATATTACTCAAAAGAAAATTTGGTTAATTAGTTTATTTAATCTGGTTTCAGTTTAAAAAAAGCTTACTGTTATTTGACATGTTAAGTTTACAACAAGATTTTGATTGGTTGAACAGCTTAAATATTATTAACATCAATACTCGGCTAGTTTAGCAGCGTTGTCTTACATTGCTGGTTAAACTGAAAAGCTACTTTATCGGCTGATATGGATAATTTAACATTATTTTTTTCCCCGTGTTTAGCCTCTCCAACATGGTAGAAGAAAAGGAATTACTTGGGGTTTGTTAATAAGTTTACAAAGAAATACCAATTTCGATGTTGTATATCGTGACTTTTGTAGCATTATGTTCTCCTCTGAAACACAGACAGTAAAGAGTAGATTGTTTAACAACTTTTGCCCCGAGATCATGCAGTATCACTTGACGTAATAACGTCATTATCACATGGTTACAATTTCGTGTCCATGCATTATCCTAGGTGACTCTTAAAAAAAAGATGGTATCAAATTTGGAACAGTACTATGTTATACTTCTGAATATTTATGTTTATGTTTCAATATTTCGATCCGATTTGACCGTTGCCACAATCCATACAATGCCCATATCAGTCATTGTAAGTTGACACGACTTAAGCATGTAATTACTGTCAAACTAGCTTTGCTTATATGTATGAAAGTGTGTAATCTTTATGTTATATTTTCACTTCTGCATATTTGGTAAAAGTGTGTTACATGTCAAGACGCCCTCCCACCAACTCAACGTAATGAAACATCTATATTTCACCAATTACTTTGATAATTTATCTAGAACAATTAATGAAACCGTTGTGTAACTTTTAAATATATTACATTCAGTTTCTTTATCTTACAATGTTGATTATGAAGGGCACATCCATAATTTCATTACAAAAAGTATTTAATGAACATTTGCTGTGAATATAGCAATCCGATATTGGGATAGAAAGAAAAACAATCATTTAAGTAAATTATGAAAAACTTTCATAATCAATATTTTTTTAAATACATAATTAATAAGAGCATGCGTAATACCTTTGTAATTTCAGATCATGTTTAAATTCCTTCTTCAGGTCTTTTCTTAGACTGTTAAATATGTTAGGTTCATTCTTTATCTCAATTAAAAAATAAAATTGAAATGAACAAATTAGTTTAACGATGATCTTGTAAATATAACAACGATCTGAATAAGAAGGAGACGACACTAAAGGTAAATACTTTCTAACAATTTGTTTAAGAATGCAAGAAATAAACGCAAAGGAATTCTTCAAAAGATTAATAAACATTATAACATTCTTCCTTGAACTTTAACCGTTAATTTTGAACTTAGTATTCTTAGCATTAAAATTGTAGGTTTCTGCCAGTATCCTTTGTTATTCATCGGCTTATTTTTATATCAATTATGTTTATTATTGGAAACAATACCGCTGCCAACCCCTTCTTCTTCATTTTAAGACCAATAAACAGTAACGGGAATACCAATGCTATAATTCATATTATGCCTATGTTATTCATTGAGCTATGATGAAAAGCGTAAGTAATCGGATAATTGAATATGTGTAATCTTTATATGGCAATTTCCCATCTGCAGAACTAACAAATCAGTAACTTTAGGATATATGATGAGCACCCGCCCCATAAATCAATGAAAATGAAAGATCCATTTATTTTCTGTGCTTTGAGAAACGATGACTACTGGATACATGATTCAAATTATGTTTTAATTGAACACGTTTACTCAAATTGGGTAGGTTCTGACCTAAGTGGTTCACAACGGCCTAATTGAACATCAATAAACCTTGCACTTTAACGAAAGAAATAATCGAAAATAAAATAGTACAATGTCAACAACGTTTAGCATTGGTGTTTGATCTGAGAAAAAAATGAACGTAGGTAACATTTTTGTAAACTTTATGCAATGATGGGTAAAGAAATATTAACAACAGATATTAAATACAATCAGTCCTTACCAATTAAAACAGAACTAAACGTTTTCAGGTAAGAAACAAATGTCAACCGTGTACAGTAATAAATAATAATTAGTGGCTTCATTACTAATGAATGAAACTTCAGAAAACTATTTTAAAGACATAGTAAAATTCAAATATCGTCATTTATGTTTATACAATTATGACTTTTAATTGTTAAATTTAATTAATCAAAGAGGAGAAGAAGGTATTATTAAAATGTTACATTAGGAGGTTACAGGAAGTGCATGCAGAAA
>KN889260.1:0-14945 GCA_000934455.1 Apostichopus parvimensis | reverse complement strand
ATAAAAGAACATAACAGCAAAAACATAAAACAGTCGTTTAAATGTTTATTACAGAAGCGAACATCGTTGTTAAGCAAAACCGAAATTGGATACAACATTACTATTGCAATAATGTTTGCCGAGGTAATATGGGATAATAAAAGTGTAAACTTACCGTTAGAAAGAAATTGTTTTCCTCACAGGATGTCTTCAGTTAAAATTTTTTATCAGGGATATTACTCAGTAAAATTCATGGTCAATAAATGTGTTGGCATAACACAGTCGAGCAAAAATATAAATAATGACACATAGGACTGTTATGATATCAAGTAAAAAGTTTACAAAGTATTACAAATGTTCTAAGGCCTTGCGTAGTAATCGTTGTGTTAATATAGAAAAAAAGGTTGGAAGAATTGATGAAATTCATTAAACAATATATATTCAAATATCATTTGTCCATTAATCAAGTGACTTGACACATTCCTGGATCAGCATATGATGAAAGTTATTACAATCATTAGGAAAGACATAATAAAGCCGATAGTCTTTCTACTGAAAGCTCTGACGAACCACGACTTGAAACTTTGTTAAAACTTTTTCTTACAGCCAAATGTGTAAATGGACAGTTCGTTGATAGAAAGATGAATGAAAACGTTAAACGACGAGCAAACTGGAGTAACTTGAGTAATATGAAGTGTAGAGATTTTACCCAAAAAACTTGTTTTAAATATTTAGATTGTCTTAGCTTAAACAATTTATACAAAATGTTGACATTCTGTGTAAGTAGATATAAGAAATTGTACTCATAAAAAGTGATAAGACGTGAAATAACTTGAGACACTGAGGTTGTATTTGTTTTAATATTATGATGTTGCTATTGTCAACAGCGTATTTGAATAAAGTTACATATATCTGTAAAAGTTGATTTAGAAATTACTGTTACGATACACATGAAAATTGTTCCAATTAAATAACAAACTTAACACAGTCTGTGGAAGCATTTTGTTTGTGGCTGTTGCATATCATATCAGTTATGTCGTGCATAAAAAGACAATTGCACTATATAGCAGACAACGAAGAATTTAATTCAATTATTCATCAAAATGATAGAAAAATGATAATGCTAATTAGAAGAATATGAACAATTATCATTTGTAAATGGGTTCAGTTTTTTAAATCCGTCGATTGAATACTTTTTATTTATGTGCCACTGAAATGTCAATTTGTTTGGGAAACTTTACTTGAGTATTTATTTATTGGTAACTATTTTTATTTCTACTTTTATAAAACATATTGCATATATACCCATTTGAACAATTACAGGACGCTGCAGGACAATAAGAAAGAACTCCACGAGAGTAAAGGTATTGTGTTAAACCTAATTCCTAACTTGCTTATTGTTACATAATGTATTTAAAGGAATAACGAAGGCAGGGATCAAAGACAATTTACATTATTCAGTAACCTCAAAACTCTCGTTATTCCTTAATTTCTTAAAATAAGACAAATAACTACGATATACTTTTAGTGTATTTTATTAATCACTTAATATACTTATTGCAACGTTGTTACTGTGGACATATTAATTCCCAGTATCTTTTCAACTTTATGTAGAAAACGATTTCTTTTATAATTGTAAACATAATTGGGAGTATTATAGGAAAAAATGCAACGATGAGTGTTTCACTGAATAGATGAAGGAATGTTGGGGTGAAAGATTGCTTGGATTAATGAGAACATGATTAATGAGTGTATGATTGAGATCTGATTTGGAGTTGTCTCTATTTTTGTAACACGAAACACCAAAACAAGGAGAATGCGAAGTTTGTAATAGTGTGCTTGGTTTAATACAACACAAACGATTTAGCTTAATCTGAGAATATGCTAGCCTACTAATATATATATATATATATAACAATGTGTAATTAATAAAACCGAAGAACCGACAGTCAGTTCTCAACTGCTTAAAAACGTAAATAAGGATGAATTCCTTGAAACACCCAACGTGGCTGCGTATCCTTTTTCAAACCACTTGAAACTACTACTGGTTCTCTTTACTTCAGATAAACTTTCTGGACGCCCATGAATACGCCGTATATGGTCAACATTATGGAAACGAAATAGTCGAGCTATTCTAACTATATTCAATGTCACATAACAAGAGGTTACTGTTGTCTATCGGTCTGAGTTATTCGCTTTGGCAATTGTAGGATGAACATCCTCGCATTTACGTCATCAATCTCCATGGACCTTTTTTTTTTCAGAAAAGTAAATTGCATAGTTTCCATATCAGTTTCCCTAACCCAGTTTAAAATACATGACTTGTTCTTCTCTACGCTCCATCACTGCCCTCAGGCGTGCATCATTTCGTTTCAGTATCTATCCAAGCTATGCACAGAAATGTTTCCGCCTATATTGTAATCCATCATTACAATGTTTCCCATATTGTCACACCCTCACAGAAGCTGTTTCCTCAACAGTCCTTCAGTTTATATGTAGTTGCAGTTGTTGTTGATGGACATCGTGTCTGTGCATGTTTATATTAATTTTGTACTCGTCTGTGAAGTTGAACACGAAGAAAGTTCGACACATATTTTGTAAACACAATAATGTAGGAATTAATATGAATGATTTAATTGATTATTAGACGTGTTCTATGTAAATAACATAATCTGAAGAAATATAGTTTGGCGTACAACTCGTTTTAGATGTGTATGGTATAAACTCAGAGAAAACAGGGAACTCCAACAAAGGAACAAATGAATTTTCGAATTTTGCTAAATCATAAGAATATCACAATGAAATGATTGCCATACGGTTTATCTAAAATAGGTATTACCAAATGTAAAACATGTAATGATATGACAGATTCCCTGTTATGATCTGTATCTTAATGTTAAGGGGGAAGAGCGCCATCGTAACTTGCTTACCGAACAACCTATAAGAGAGACATACCTTAGGTTACTGTTTATTTTATTTAAAGTTAACTCGCTGGTTTTGTGTACTTATTTAGCAATATTAATCTGGTCAGACTTAACAGATACCAATGCACTACGTACCATAATTATTAATCACACACAATCTGTCTTTTACACCTTTTTTATTTCATTGCTTCATCATTTTCATATGCTTCTGCCTATCATTTTTTTTATCTAGTTTTAGTATTTCAATGCAATGCTTTATCAATTTGTTGGATTAATATGAAACTAATCTACTAAAACCTATTTGAAGAGAAATGCCTTCCACTTCTTATCGTTTCTCCTTGGAAGTATAGAGAAAGTCTCCAAGTCAATATCTTTTCTAGACGGATATGTTATATTTTTCAGAGAGTACATTATCCACTAGCGTATGTGTCATTAACATTAATGGCGTTGAGATTATAAACTATACCATTGTAATCACGCATTTATTGAAACATTATGATTTGTTTCATTGTAACTTTCCACCAAAGTTGTCATATTTGACCACTTAACATAAGCTAGATCAAACCTTACCTCAGTAATGCGATCCCGTAATATAGCATTCAGGCATGTACAATTAATACAGGAAAAGTTCAAACATGTGTCATATTAAACGATACGAATTGGTTTTAACCATTGTCCTTGGTATCAAGTAGTACCCGACTCTCTATTTTTAATTATCAATACTTCGTGGTTTGCAATAATTCCGACATGGCAAACATAATAAACTCTTTTTTTGCCAATGCATATATGGAATGCTCGCTACTGAACAGTAATCTGATTATAAGTAATTGGTGGAATCATTCAGACGTTGTAATGGAATAATATGGACCGCAAAATGGTGTAAGAAACCTTACCTAATCTTTCACGGATTAGTTATTGCAATAACATTACACAATTACAACATTGAATTAAGAAACCTCGACAATGGTTTATCTACCAATAATGCATAGATCATTCAAAAACATTGGATGCACTTTTTATGACTAATGTAATGGGGCTATATTTTGTTCCTAAAACGACTGTATTCAGTGTATACTAAATCAATCTTGACAATTTGGTACTAAGCACAAGAGGATGGTACATTTTGTTACAGAGTATTGAACGTATCAAAATAATGATCGAGCTACAGAAAATAAGCATAGCTTCCAAAAATGACACGTTTCTTTATATATATTTACATATGTATTTTAATCTATGACTTTCGTTATGCAATTTTACTTGGCTTTAAATGTGTAAATATATCACAGAATTTCAATGTGAGAATAGGTTTGGGCATTTACTAGTACTGCAGCCAAGCCCAGTGTATTAGTTTACTGCCATCATCTTTACATGTTCGAAAACTTTACGTATAGAATTTCTAGCTTTACATGGAACTAGGTTAACAGTAACATGTTGGTTAAAGCAAAAAACTGTTACTTGTCAATATTTAGTCAATGACAAACGGATAATATTCATGTTACATGTTCCATTGGATGATAATTATCATATGTTATTACGTACCAGCGCTTAAGCTAGTATGGTGTAATTGGGAACTTTCATGAACATTCATAAACTTTCATGATCTTCAAATCCTCAGTTGAACATGTTATTGTATATTTCTTTTCTTAGATAGAAATAAAGCAAACTTGTAGCGATTCATCCCATTAGAATAAACGGTTAAATATAGACAGCATTTTTTGTTTCGCCAAGCCATGGTGCCGTTATGATTTTTAACATATTCCATTGAGTCTAATAAATGGAATCTACCTTTAAACTATTTTGTAATTCTTTCAGATGTGTTCAATTATCAAGTCTATTAGAAACATTATTGGAAAATTGAATAAACAATATAAGTTGCACTTACATAATAATTATGTTAAAAACAAGTCCCTTCTGTGTAAGATACAATTTTAACAACGGTGATGAAAATAGGCTTCATGACTGGAAAATGTTCGTCATGAATCCACCTCTCTGAACATTGCCAACCTCCTAATCCTCCCAACTCTCATACCCCTCCCACTCGTTTCACTCCTCCCACAAATGAAACAGTAAGCTCGTTATAATTTCAATACTTTCTGCATTTATCTGACGCATTAGCAATACATTTTACTTATAATCGACGTCTATGTTATCTGTAAAAGAAATTGAGGACAAACCCGTCTGCAAATGAAACAGGAAGTAGACCAAATTTTAACATCGACTAAAGAAAGGATCATCAAGAGCACTTCATGAAACTAACAATGCAATAAATAAATGATTAACCGTAAGAAAAACTAAACAAAGTAGTAGCGCTCGTATGCCCTACTGTTGAGTCAGACAAAAACGTTCCTTGTTCCGTACGTCATAAAATCCAACAGAAAGGTCACAAAGCTTGAAATACAACAGCATTTGCACTCAATCGAGTGGTCAGTCTAGCTCTTAAAATTTTCTCACTACAACTAATGCCTATTGCGTTTATTCACATGCTTGTTTCGTGGTTTGGGCCTCAGGAGGAATCATTCTAGCCCAGCTTCACAGCGGTTCACAAGCGGTGCCGTTAATTCGAACCTCCTAGGCCTTTAGCATACAAGGTTCATAAATTATTGTACTTACAATATACTGCTCTTCCAGTTATCCTTGCATTACGCAGAACGTTACTGTTAACGCAATTCTTCAACGCGGAGTCTAATCGCAGTGTTCAACACGGCGCAAAACGCAGCTTCCAAGGCGGCACCGCACGCAGCGTATAACGCAACGTACAACGCGGCGCTGAACGCAGCGCCCAACGCAGCGTCCAACGCGGCGCAACACGCATCGTACAACGCAACGCACAACGGGCCGCCAAACGATTGCCAAACGCAGCGTCAAAAAATGAAATCAAATTCAAGGCTAGTTAACTTAACGTTGTCTACAATGCCGCTAACCGATGTAGATACACTAAAAACAATCGATGGAATGAGTCACGGTAATGTATCTTTTTGATAGCTGACCAGCTAAGACTAATTCACTAATGTTGGTTATTACGGACTAACTGTAACGTATCCATTCACTGATCCTTGTACTGATCCTTACGAACGTACATACATTTTAACGCAGTTCATAGCGCGACTAAATAACGTTAGTAACGTGATGTTGACAATCGGTTCAGAACGGTAATCTTAAATAACTGGACGTAATCTACCTCAGTGCAATAGCGCAGTTTGCTACACATTTTATATTATAAAGAATAGTGTGAGCAATCAATATTTACGAACAGGTGCCGTGGTATTAGAAACATACCGACTTGATTGATATACATTAATAAGTTAACGTACCGTACGTAGACGTATTGTATGAGATTTTTTTCAAAGAGTGCCACGCTGCACGTTACCATCAGCTTCTTTAATACTAGCCTTAGCATTGGCTTAAGCTTACTCGTGCGAGAATATGTTACTTCAAAATACACCGCGTCTGAGTTGCGGTCACTTACCTCCCGGAGACCGGAAAGCTCAACTCTTTGAAAAAGGCCAGGTACACGATTGCTAACGTCATAGTGAGCAACTTCAGAGGATAAAAAGGATTTCCCGGCAAAGAATTACAACATTGCTTGAAAGCTGTAAACAGTCAGTACAGCATATACATCAACTAATAGCAAATAGCTCTCAAAAGTTAAAATACTACGCAAGTTCGGTTACAAGACATTATTTTGTTTACGTCTGACAGGTCTCCCAGTTGCAACACTTACTGTTGCATTTACCGCGAAATATATACATAATGCGGCATAAAAGCATCAATCTTTCAAACATGTTTTACTTAAGGCCTATCAGCAACCTTGCCACACGCAAATTTCAATTGGAACCCTAGATGGCTCTGTGTCTGATTTTCCGTAATTTACATTAGGGAAGTCGGCTTCTCTAAAACGACAAGAAAAAGCAGGATCGATAACACCTAATAACACCTAAGTAAAATTACATTAGGTAACACCTAATTAGAACCTTGAATGTATCACCCAGCGATTAAAATCTCCTCTCTGCCATTTCAATGTTAAGTTTACGTTTAAAGTTAAGACATCGATGACAGGTTTTTGCCCCATTTCCGGCTTAGACTCATATTTGTTACAGCGGTAATGCTGAGTTTATCGCATGAGTTTCAAAGTCGGCTTCAATATTCGTTGATACATCGATGCTCATGGAAGTATGCCTAATGCGCTAAACATGACGTCCAACCTATCATAATCCGAGGTTGAGTCAAAGAAGAACCAGATGATGGCTACATTGAATTGGAATAGGTAGATTCACCCTTCAGCGAATCTTCATCAACTTCAGTAAACAAAATGATGACATTGAACTTGACCGAGTTGGGGATGATGCTAACGAAGCTCATGTGCCTCAAATGGAAGCAAATCCATATTTGTGTGGGCAACTCCTTTCAGAAAGAGTTCCTCTCAGTGACAAACCAGTTGTATTTAATCCGGCAATCCAGGACCGTCTTCAAGTTTGGTTTGTTTTAATTTTTCCGGTAGTGAATATAGCCAGTTTAGAATGGCATAATAAATTCAGTAACTTGAATCCTCTATATCATTTTTTTCCCTTTAGGTTCAGCTTGTCTGTCGCGTTAATATAGAGTTGGTTGCAATTGAAATAACACACTCAGTGCAAGCAGCTGATGTACAGTCTACACTGAGCTTACTTTGTTATCATCATAATGACGTCACATGTGATCATCGTACAGTTTTTCGCGAAAACCCATAATTGTTTTTAAAAAACCACAGGTTTTGAATTAAGGATTTCCCAACATCGGATTGACGCCACTTTTCAGATAAGTGAAAAGGAAACCAACTAGAATAACCACTAGAATAACGTGAATAAAATCGTATTTTTTCGTTCATCTTTAAGTAATGGAGGTTTGGGCGTGGATGACTTGTAAAGCAAGCTTTGGTGTTGTTTCTTACGTGGACTTGTGTCAGCTAATTCGTATTCAGAAGGTACGTTTTGAGACATCATTGACTAGATTGCCTCTGAAGAATCGTCATTCTACAAGTATATATTCACTATTCATAACGTCAGACCTCATGACCTAGTGGAGACATCTTCAGCGTACATTAATACACAATCTTTACCACTTAGATCTTCTTATCTTTATAATGGCGTTTTCCGAAGCAGAGCGAGCCGTTTGAAAAAGAAAATATCCCATATATTAATTCCTTTGCTAGCAGTTGAATTATTCATGACTTAGTTCTGATAAATTGTTTACCACGCTGTAGTGCCAATACGACGACATGGTTAGGGGTCAGCTAGATTGTTTTTAAAATGAAACACAAACTAACGACCTGTTGTCACGATCACTTGCAATTCTTTGCATATCTGCAAACACGTAATTGTTTCTTTTGTTTTGGTTCTCTGGTTACAAAATCAATAGAAGCCAGACTAGTACTAGACTAGACATGTCACAAACGGTAGTCTTTCATTAACCTGACAGTGGGCTGCCGCCCTGCATATTGTATTAATTGCTACAATTGCTTGAATTGTGCACTTCAGTGTCGGTGTACAGAATAAAACTCTTTTTATTGAACAATAACGCAATTTGAAGTTGTTTATTTAGCGACGACTTACAGCAGATTGCAATTTTTTAATATGTTTGTTTTTATATTAAGCTTTGAGTTTTATTGGAAACTCAAACGCTGGTACACAGCATGCGATTCCTCCAAGAAGAACAAAATCAACCTACTGTGAAATATTTGTCTTCCCCGTCCTCATCCGCGTACACGTCTTCCAATAAATTATGAAAACCTCTTCAGGACCTGCTCAAACAATCAAAACTTTTGTTTTTCACTATCCCATCAAAATAATGTAATTGGACAAAGATAATTCCTTTATATTTTCGTCATTTTCGTATCTGGTTATTTTACGGGAGAGTATTCACTAACAAAGTGGTTCTTTGACAAATCATCACGGCGGAAGAATGATAAAAACTTAAGAACTTCAACGATGTTGCAATATTGTAAATTATTTTCGAAAACAAAAGAATGTACTTCCGATTTTGTTGAGATGTGTCTAGAATATTATTGGAAAAGAAATTGTTCTAAATGTTTTTGCTTTGTACAGCTAACTGATTTTACATCATGCTTCAAACATAGAGTGATACAAAGTCTTGTACTTTTCATGTAGTAATTATCTAAATGGTCTTGATGGTATAATGGTAACACGTCAATGTGGTGAGTTACTAGTTGTAACGGTTCTTCTAAAAAAGGACTAATATGAATACCGCCACCATCTTTAAGTATATATAATTCTCAAAGCGCTAGATGTACACGTTACTGATTAAAACAACATTATTACGCCAGAACTGATGTATTCAAGATGGACTGTATCACTATATGCATATATTATACGTTGTTTTATAACACAGTTTGAAACTTTACATTTGATTTCTCATGATACATATTTCATGCAAAAGAGAACATAACATACCTTAAATCTCAGATTGTTACTGGTTATGCAATTAATTTTACGTATTTAGGCAGACTTTCTCTTAAAATGTGTGCTTAGGTTTGTAAAATATGCAATTCTCATGACATTTGAACTCACAACGTTAACACATGCATGTTGATTACGGCAGAAAACTGTTACTTGTCCATATTTAACAAATGACAAAAGGGTAAGTTTCACGTTACAGGTTTTAATTGTCAATCAATGTAACATGTTACCATGTACACGCACCTGAGATATAATTATCTTATAAGGGATATGTTTTATAATATATTGTGCCGTGATGGTAAACATGTACTGATAAACATGTTCAGAACTACTGGTTTAACATTTTTTTGCGTTTTTTGTTTAATAACTTAAAACTAACCGATATTGTTGAAAACAAATGCATTATACGCATTAATCAAGTTAGCTATGATAATTTTAATAGCTTCTCTTGTGTACAAGAAAGTAATCTCGTCAGTTTCAACTGGGATAACAATTCTTACAGATGAGTTTAGCTAACACATTTATAGGGACACATTCTCATCATACCATATAAACAATTATTTCTTTGATAAATATCTTAACAACATGTCCGTTCTTTGAAGATAAGATATTTTGTACAACTATAAAGAAAATTAGCTACGCATTGACATATATTTGGCAACCCTTCTACTCCTTCCCACCCTACCAACCCACACATCCTCCCACGTATCCCACCCTTCCAAAGCTCCTATTATATAAAACCCTTCTAACCCCTCCATAAATGAAATATTTTATGTCAACACATTTTTTTTCATTTAGCTAACACATTAGCAATACACTGTGTATTTTCTAGAACTCAACATGTCTGTAATCTGGACAAAAATGTAAGGAAAAATCCGTCAGTTAAAACAACAGGAAGTAGATCAAGATATCGACAGCACTTTATGAAACTAACGATGTACTAAATACATGAGTGCCTGCTATTATGTCATAAACGCACTCAGTTAGTGATTGTTATTAAGGTTATTAAAATTACTAGCGATGTATACCAAAAAAAATATTGCTTCTTGACAAATGCATGAAACTGAAAACTAATTACTCAGTAACTTGCATATAAATAAACAATTATTAATATTTTGTGCTTTAAATTAATTTTTAAATAGAACGTTTCCCATGTAATACCCATATCATATGGTAAATAAATCGTTTATGAAAACAATCTAACCCGTGACCCTGTTAAAAATTTGTGATTATAAACAACAGCTATTATTTGAATGAATGATTCCAGAGAAGCAGTTTGGCACTATAACTAGACGGTAGCTTTATGACTCAACGTAATGGGCATACTTGTCGGGCCTATCTCGGCATTACAGCAAATACTAGAATAGAAAAATATTTAACTTCTTGCTGTTAAACATTTAATGCTTTCAGCAATCGTGCAGACATTATAGTTGATAAATAATCACCTCAGCAAGCAATTGACACGTTTGTAATATATCCTAATTAGGTATCGAAACAAACTGGAATCAAATTAAACAATTTCGTGTTTTGTCAGATTATTTTCTTTCATTCGTTTAAATAGACGACCTTCAGTGTCTAGTAGTTGTGTTATCTAAACCTAATATACAATCTTCCAATGTTCAATAAAGATCAAGTACCATCCACTTAATTATCGATCTATACTAAACCTATCAAGTCGTATTTGCTTATGTCAATGTTGAGATGCAAGAGTGTTATAGTATAATGTTAATGTTCTAGTTAATTACATAAGAAGGAGTTTGCAATCGAATAAAGTAACAGAAACAATGAATTTGATCCACTTCTAATAAAGGTGTACATGGTTATTTGATGAGGCTATGTATTTTTCAATATAATGATTGAATAGCCTTACTAAAACAAATTATCCAGAACAGTTATGATGGCCATTCCCATAAAATACGTGTGTTCCAGTCTTTTCTAAAGTCTTCCTCTAGAGCCTTTATGTAGAATGCGACTGTAAACATCGCCTTCGTGTAATCTTTTTAATCTAACACAGTAAAACAAAATGTTAAAGTGATTCTAAACATCATACTGTGGACTTATAATAAAGTTAAGGATGTTTAAACCTCAATAGTTTAAACCAGTGTGTATGCTACTATCTATATTTATCGGTATTGTAAAAGAACAAACACATATACACAAACTAATACAGTACGATCACCGACTGAAAATAACAGTTTGAAAGTGAAATCCTTTACGTGACTTTCTAGCAATGTTTAACAGCTTTTGTGACCACCATTCAGTATATATATAGAAAATATTGTGTGTTAATAAGCATCTAGTGAAACTTGTGACAAACCCAGATCAAATCGAAGTACAGATTTAATGATGTATTTGTGAATAATTACCAAACAATTCCTTCAGACTGCACTTATTAACGAAACTAATTGAATGTTTTCTTGTAAAGAAAACCTAGGTAAAAATAATTACAATTCGTATATAAGACCCTGTGCCGGTAATTACTTGAGAAAGCAACAACTAAAATCCGTTAAAGACATATACGTTTAGTGTGAAATGTTCTATCATACTTTGGTAATCAGACTTGATTTCTTTCTGTTAAAACACAGGTTCAACACTTATTAAATGGAGATACAAAGTATTTTCTTACTACTTATGATTCCCTTTGTATATTCTAAATCCGGTATCAGTACAACAGGTGATGTATGAGCTTACTTTTTCTCTTGAATATAGAATTTAGTTAGCTTTGAATAAATGTCAAATCGATAAAGATTTTCGTCTTGTCAAGACTTTAAAATGATACTCTACAATAAATGAGAAATGCAATGTATATTTCAATGACGATAAATATCATTTCATCACATAGCCTACTCGAACAATTATCGAAGCTTATCATGTTTCTTAAAATAACTAAGGCATATTATGTTAAAATCAAACACATGTATTAAATAGTTTAAAAGATTTCCAACTGGAACGGTGAAAATATATTTTGAAGCATTTAGTACAAACTATGCTCCAGTTTATGAATTATCGTTGAGTTATATTTTGAAACTACTACTGCCAAATGCCACGGCGACCCTTAGAACGTTATGCTGTATCGCAGAAATAGAATAATAATGAATGTATTGCGTGTAGTATTTACAAAATGTCAATTCTTAAAAGCTTTAAAGAAATTGCTCTTGCTATTTTGTTGATTAACTTCTTATTCTCCAATCATTTCGTTACCCCTTTTCTGTTGCTGTAAGATGGTTCTATTCGGCATACCAAAATATAGTATAGAACGGTTACCGGCATGCTACATTTACATCAAGAATCGTCGTTTATATCCCTCATAGTACAACGTAGTCTTACCAAAAAAATTGAACCTCTTACACCATTTTGAGCAACTGGAACTTATCTTCCGTTTTTATCAGGTATGAGTTAATACTTATATTGTTTAAAGATTTCAGCCATGCTCAATAAACAAATGGAATCTCTATGATATTAGCATATGAACGTGGCTGTTGTTTTATGTCTTGAAGTTTGATTTATATGAAACGAAAGTTGTATTAAGTTGCACATGCACTTATATTGCGCAAATTTTAGTTTTCCAAATAGAATAATTAAATTAAATTTCTGCAGAGGTGTCTGTTTAAATTATTAGACTACAACGGCTTTGAAGCCGAATGGCGCCGTGTTTGCCATTTGAAAATCCGCCCTTTAGTGGTACGGACATAAGGATTTTTGCTGCCTCGGGCATTATACAAGGATCTTGCGGTATTCGCGGGAAATTTGATCTTCCGTAGCTATTGCCTATGCTCAATTCTTTTCCTATCCGACAGACGAAACTCGGTTTGGGTATTTTGGATGTCAAAATTTGAAATCTCGAACGATTTAGTACGAAATTGCACCCTTAAAATGAAAAAATAGTCGTCTATAAAGCATTTTTCACGAAAACTTGTAATCCGGTTTACAATTCAAAACAGATATTCTTCACGGCAAACTTCCTCCCCACCTTATTTTCGCTTGAATCTCGTCAGTTTCAACTTGGACTGTACCATTACCTTTTGGTGTTGAGAATATACATTGTTATTAACTGAAATGTGACAAAGCCATTAAGGAGATTAATATGATGTTTTGCTCCACTTTTTTAATGATTTATAATTTAAAAGTGATTGACATTAATGTATGTAATGACTTAAACGCATTACAGTTAATAAAAGGATTATCTAAAAACCACTCTCCCCCATCGTTTATCAACATCGAACATGCCAAAAGTAAATGTTACGTCATATTGTACAGAACTTTCGTGCGTCAGCGGGGGAAATGTATAGAGCTAAACTTGCGTTAGCAGTAGTAGTGGAACCCATACCTATCCATTAATCATACCAGGCTGTGCAACGATATACCCCTATCGAGTTTGCGAAGTGTGGCTCAAATGGCGAAAACTTCTATCATTTAAGTTTTGTATTGGTGTTATGCAGAAGCGATGGACGTAGCGGGAATTTGGGCACCATGTTTAATAGAAAAGTAAATGAATGGGAAGATTGTAACAGAAGCTGTTGTCTCTTTCGATGGATGGAGTCAGAAATCGAGCATCTCGTTCTCCCATTCAAGACAAGAAAGAAGACGGTTATTGAGGTATGTAATGAACTAAGCTAGGCTATAGCCAGGCTTAGAAAAAATTACGTTAGAGTTATCATGGACTTTCACTATGAAGGCAAGTATTGGCATGTTTTGAATTGACATATGCCTACCAAAGGTTGAAGTAACAACACTGTCAACAGTGCTGCTAACTCTTGACATTAAATTGGAAAACAAGCCTATGTATCTCTGCTTTCACTCTATGGTGTAGCGCCCGGCCCTGTAACTTGTGTAACTGTAAGGAGGCCTATATGCTGATATTATTGAACCTGTAGTCTATTTAATATAAGCCTACAAAAGTCTACCCTACATATTGTACAGGGTGCAAAATTCCTTTCATAATTTGTTCTCTGCATCGATATAAGTGAATCCTTAATCGACTCAGGTATTATGTGAACATTAGCAAACTACATTTTTTCCCATCAATTATTGGCTATACATTCTGCTCAATGTTAGATACCAATGGAACAGTTCACTTTAATTTATTTATATGCACCACTCTGCATCAACAGAGTAAATGTAGAATACAGGGCCATTCACTGAAATTGTGAAAACATCCCTCCCTGTACAGCTTGATGCGTGGATGCCAGAGCTAAATCTAAGTTATTGTTAAATTATTGTTTCTGCTTAAGCTACTCTGCCCATCTGGAGCAAGTAGGCTACTGTACGTACCCAAACTAGCCTATCAATATATGATTGAGGGAACTTGGGGGAAAAAATGGAACAAAAAAACACCCAGGAAAACAATTTGAACTAGTCGCTGATCAGCCATTATGAAACTACAGTACAGTACTTGAAGGATGAATAGACCCATCTTTCATATTCCTTACTAGAAGAGGTACCTTAAACTATTAGGATAAAATATTTTGTCACCTGCAATTAGCTCAGCATTTGAAGTGAACTTGTTTAGTGTGTAATTTACACTAACTACTTCATTTGATCTTAAGACACAAATAATGAAATTATCAGCATATTTTCCCATAGCTTCCCA
>KN889259.1:13613-25379 GCA_000934455.1 Apostichopus parvimensis | reverse complement strand
TGTAGGTTGTATGCTAGCATGTCACGGATTGGTTCATAACGCGAACAATTCGAAGCTACGCCCAGACACACCATTATCAGTCTCTCGTCGCCATGCAATTCTTGAGGTCGACGGTCCGTAAACTATGGCGCAAAAATGTTTCAGTGGGTCGCGGGATTATTCGAGACGTCGAGAAAATGTATCTAGCGACTGCAATCTATTAATTTGTTTTTTTGTAACGTCAAAGTTCATAGACTTCACAGTTAAACACGGAAGGGGTGGTAAGACATTGCATATATAAGAAGAGTGTAAAGAGGGAGCCGGTGTGGTAATTGTCCATACACGGAGCCATCCAACGAGGTCAATTAATAACATCAATATAATAACAAATTTATGACATAACTATTGACTAGAGGATACTAGTACTAGATAAAACATATCTCCAAATTATCGGGTCAGAATTCAATACATGATAAATATGTAATTCTAATATATATATACAGCTATTTTTGTTGGTGGTGGTCATGGTAACGGTGACGGTGTTTGCTGTGTGTTGTTTGTGGGTCGCAAAGGCGATAACGGTGGCAATGGTGCTGGTGATGTTGATCATTATGAATTTGCCGGCCATTGTCATAACAATGATGGTGGTGTTTTGTGGTAATTTCTGGTGGTGGCACTTGCAGTGGTGAATGTGGTGCATGTGATGGTGACTCTATCAATGACAATGTTGGTGGTGAGGATGATCATGATAAAATAAATGTGCCTGCTATTGTCATGATAATAATGATGGTGTTGGTTGTGTTTGGGAGTGGTGGTGTTATCGGTGGAGATGATAGTGACGATATCAGTGACAACGTTGGTGGTAAGGATGATCAAGAGCAATTTAACAGCTATTGTCAAGATGATGATGTTGATGATGATGATGATGATGATGATGGTGATGATGGTGATGATGATGATGATGATGATGATGATAATGGTGGTGGTGGTGGTGATGATGATGATGATGGTGGTGGTGGTGGTGGCGATGGTGGTAGCACCGTCGCGGTGATAACGGAGGCAATGTTAATGGTGTATTTGATCATGACAAGTTTACCTGTTACTGTAAAACGTTATTTAGTCATGTAAAGTTAGTCCATCACCTCATATATTTCGTAATCGTAATATTAGCACATCTTGTCATATTCGTTACTTCATCGTCACGTATACTGTTAGGTAGCCTATGCAATCTATATAAGCTAAACAGTAAATGTAACTTACGTATAAGAAAACACAAAAACCAAAGGGAAAAGTTTCGACCTAATTCGATGAATACAATGGAGGCAAAAACAATGCTATGTAGTCTCCATTTAATGATGCAAGCCATGGTAAACTTGTTACCTTGACAACTGGTGTGGCACCGAACTAACTTTCCACAGGGATTTGCTCGAATTTAAACCCTTTTCACGCAATTTGCGGTCTATGTAATCACCAATTCCGTAGACTTAGTAGCATGTATCCTTCCCCTAACTACAGTGTTAACCTTATTTGTGGCGATTCATGAATGAAAGCTCTGCAATTTGTATTTACGGGACCGTTACTATGGTAACATCAATTTGTTTATCCGGTTAAATCTAAACACCAATGTTGAGTTACTTAAAGCAGCTGGTTACGTTGATATAAACATCTCCCACCTAAATGTTTGTACGAAGATATCTCCGCCAAATAATTGTCATTGTATACGTATAGGAGTTCTGCCCAAGGACAACGGGAGCAGGAGGGGTGGGTGGGTACGTGTCTTCCCACAATTGTGTGACCTTTTGTTGAGTAATTAAGAAGAGCCGTGATCAAAACTTCAATATATGAACATTTAAAGAGCGCATGCGACTGAACTTCGAGTCAGTCATGCAGGGAAATATAATACTAACTTTCGTGAAATTGCATAGCTTATCTAATGCAGCGTTTAAGTGGCATTGAAATAGAAATACCCCCTCATCTTTTGTAAATAACAATAACTGGGATAAAGTCTACTAAGCGTAACCTTATTTACTTCATTTCTGAGCAAAAGCATGTCTCTTTATAACAATAATTATTATATAACCCAGTCATATTGCTAAGCCTATATGCATTTATTCTTAGGCGGATTTCATGACATTGTATCCTTACGTTGTATAGACAGCTTATAGACCGCCCACTAACAGCATCATATTATAATACCAACCGTTGCTATATACCTGTGAAAGAATTAACCGCCCACTGTGAAGTCCACACTAACCGTGGCAATCAAAATGGGAAAGGGATTAACCGTAACAGTAAATGTCATCTTTTGACGATAACAACCTGTATAATATTCTACACAGGTTGACAGGATGAGACTCCTTGACTCGGAAATCATCGTCGGCCATTAGCGATGACGAATAAGTCATGTGACGGTATATATGGTAGCCCATAAAAGACAATGTTTTAGAGATGTCAAGTTCCGATTACTTATTCAAAAACATAGTTGGTCTAGACAATTTTCTTTCCAGATAATGGATTTTGTTGTTAATTTGGTTCATGTGATATAGGAAATAAATTATTGAAATATATATTTGTTTGGGAGATCAAATTTGCAAAGTCAAATGGAATAATTAATTAGCCGTTGATGGATATTCAAACAGAGATTGCCTAAATCTGTCCGGTAGTAACTTCACCACATTTAATACTATTCTTGTAACCGTAACACGTTATCTTACAACAGGAAAGGGAATTCATTTTCTAAACTTTTAATTTTGATGCTTTTTTATTGTTTTCATTATAAACCATGTTAATTTATTTCCGCAAGATTTTTCGCATCAATATGAATGTAAGCAAGAAACTTATCAAGATAACCACACAAACATGATTAATGATTTGAAATGCCATGCGAGTGAAGGGTTGGGGAGAGGGCTGAGGATATTATTATGAAATGCCATGCGGGTGAGTGTGTTGGGAGGGGTGAGGATATTGTCAACAAAGAGGATTTTGTCCGAAAATGGAAACTTGTATTTCCAAATTTCTCGAATATGCTTCTGGTCTATATGATAGAGATAACTGCAAATGAACAACTTCACCAAGCAGCTAAGTTTGATTCCATTTCGGAGGTTTGGGACTTGAGTACTGAGTGAAAGTATTACATTATCAGGCCAAGTGTTCCTCATTGATGTTTATTTGTAACAATTGAATGTAATATATTGAAGTTCTTAACATGACATAATGATGTCGTTGGTTTAAATTTAAATACTGTTAGCTTTCTACCTTGAAGATAAGAATAAAACACGCAAAGAGAAATGTTGCATATCCTAGAGGCTCTGTGACATCATTATGACGTCACAGACATACAAAATGAGAGCAACAGACACGACTTATAAACTGCGATTTCTCCCAAAACGAAACAAGATTTGCTGAGGCTATTTGGGGCAGTTATTAATCAGAAATACCTCTACCATACACGGTAAAGATGATCATTCTATTTGAGTCTACTTTAATGATATACTTATGATAACAATCTTTATCAGTGAAGATATACCAAAATTAATTCACAAACCCTGTTTTAGAACCATTTTCAACTTCAATATTTTCTGTGTCCAACTTTACATCAACCTCTTTTAACTTTTAATTTTTCTTCGCTATATTTTTTGTTTATTTGTTATCACAGCACAAGAAGAAGTAATGGAAACTCTGAAAAACTGTAGCAGACCCCCTCAAATAGAGGGCGTCGCACAGTTTATCCAGATTGGTGAAAAATGGATAGAACTGAACGAAACAGAACAAGAAAGTTTCGAAGTTGGGACTACCGTTTCGTTCCAGTGTCAAAGCCCGGGATTGGAGGTACTTGAAGGGATGCCCGAAATTACTTGTTCATCAGCTGGTCAATGGCCCGAAGTGCCTACATTTTGTCGTGAGTATAACTTACTATTGTCAAAATAATAATAATAAAATAATAAAAAACACAAAATGACGTGTTTATTTAACGACCACAGGTCGTAAGCAGAAGAAGTGTAGTCAATTTAACGCTGAGTTTGACATGGGGAGGAGGATCGCAATTTCTTATCAATTGAATTGACGTGTATACTTACTCTGAATAACGATAAATTGATAAGTTACTTTAGACAGCTACAAGTCAACGAGCAGAGGTCAACCTAAAGACCAGGGAAGGTTCTATGATTAAAAAGTTTAAAAAAGAGGGCGTGGCCATGGGGTCATTGATGTCGACGCACATATGGAAAGGTGGAGGGATTGGTTAGGCCCTCCTACATCGAATTAATTTTAAAATGTTGAACGGGCAATGGTATATTTTAAGTCCATAATAAATAAATCTGGGTTATTTAGTCAAACGACGTTGACACACAAGGTTTGTCTTACGACAATGCTTTTCTGTGGCGGGATTAAAAGGGGTGTACATTCCTCACACCCTGGATTAGAGGCAGATGGCACCGGGAGAATGGTGAAGGTACCGCGCAAAGGGCGCGGAGCCAGACCGAGGGGAAGGGGGATGGCGAATGAGACAATAGGAGAGGACGGGCGGGTTGAAGGGTGACGATGCAGAAATGATTATGAACAGAAATGGTTAACAGTTGTTTTGTACTTAAGCTTCAAGATCAATCAGGCAAGCTCTCAGCATTCATGTAGCACGTCAGTTTAACCAGAAAGCAGTTTTAGCAATATTTCCAATATTTTCGTCTCATATAATGTTATATTATAATCTCATATATTTTTATTTTGTCTGCATTTAGTTGGAGTTGAAGAAAAACTCACCATCACACCAGTCAACTTACCTCGCAAGGTACAGCACGATGGATCTATAACAGTTTTTCTACCTCCTATGACCCTTGACCGCAACGTCATAATCACGTGTCAGTTGAGGAGACCTAGAGAACCCGACCTATTGTTCAAGCACATCCAACAAGAGGAAGGGAGGGCTGTAGCTTTGCCAGAGAGAGGAGACTCCATCCACCCTAAAAAATACTTGACTTTGTCACCCGCCAATGAAAGTGATTCCGGAGAATTCGTCTGTACTGATATGGACCGAACTAATCAACATCCAGTCACCATTCAATTCGAAAGTAAGACAAACCTCGTAGCAATTCAACCAATTCTGGTTATATTAATAGTTATCATCGTTGAAAGTGAATGGAGTACCAAATTGTGAATATTCATTAATTTAAACTGGCTGTCTGGTATGTCACCATTTGTGGTTAAGAAAATAAAATAATCTACTTATATAGCTCCGATAAAAAGCTGTTTTTAGTAATCTATTTTATAATTTGTTAATTGTTTTAGTTACTCATGCAAATGTTTGGACTTTTACGTTTCAATTAAAGGATGTTATTAATCACAATAAAATTTCATAGATCGTCCAAACTAGTGATTTAACTTCTGTATCACTGTTGTTTTCTGACTAAGAACGCTTTCAGTCATCTGAGACTCATGAAATTCAACTCCTCAGACGTAACAGAAAACTAGATAGGAAAAAATAAGAAAGTTCATAACCTAAAATAAAATGTTTGTAATACAAATATTTCAAGGATACAAGTCATTGTATTTAATCCACTGCTACTCTGTTGCTTATATAAAGTTAAAGAAATATGTTTGATTGAGTTTATTGGAATTAATAAAACAATGAATGCACATTTACATTTCGATCTGCACTGCGCAGCCGTAGGAACACTCCGTAAAGATAGCATATTTAGAATCTGAATATCAAAAAACCCCAAATTCCTATAGAAACATATTCATTTTATCTTCTATCTCCATTGAACTATAATAAATCTAGACAAAGCATTTGTCATCACTTAGCCTATGCAACTACTAAACAAAGTGATGGTATATATATAGGTCAGCCGCAGCCTGTCATTTCTTAAATGACAATACAAGGACTTAATCCATTTATTTCTAAGAAATTTTCTGTTTTTTTAGGCTTTGAGGTTAAGACGTTTCCGTCATTTCGATATAATGATTTACACGTTGTGTTCAAAGGAAACCGCAAATATACCCAGATGGTGTTTGTTTAATAATTTAGGTGATTACCAAAATGGCTACCGGTTGCCTGTTATATTCGGTCTATGGTCAAAACCTTCATCCTGTTTCTAGTCATGGTTTCCGTCGGCCATATATCTGTGGGTTGGTGTACTTTCTCTTCAGCTAATGAACCCTGTATCCCAGTGATACATACGTGATTGTAATAAGATAGATATCGCTTGTACCAAGTAACAGATCCTTGGTGTAACGAGCTTCTAGATGAACTAGGCCTATTTATCTGATTGATTAAAATGAGATTTCGACCGTATGTAAAGCTTCTTTCCTCTCTAACTGCCACTCCTCATAGCTGATTAATTACGAAGAAAATGGTTCTGCTTGCTCTACAGTTCCATGTCAGTCGTGGTTGGAACAAATTCGGTGCTTTGCCAATCAACTTAAATGCAATCAATTATTGTTTCTTCCTCTCCTCTTTTTTGTTGGGGGGGGGGGGGTCAGTCTATACGCCTCTTCAGGAGCCTGATAATCCATAATGCAAACATGGACCAGTTTGATTACATGTTATTGTAATAGTGAATTCATGTCAACTACTGTCAATGAAAATTTAATTAATAAAAGTTGAGAAACTATAGACCTATATGAAATAGGTATACACAACTGGCAACCCCATTGCACTAAAAACAAGCAACTCGCAAACCATTTTAGTAATGACTATCTCCCACCCTAACCCTGACACCCCCCCCCCCCCTATGATCGTTCTTTTTCTCTGTACCATAGACGGAACCGTCTCCCACTATTCATTCTATTGTTTCATTCTCTTGTTTATAGATCTACTTGTTGAAGGCTGTCCAGTCAATGTAACGAAGCAAACCGACCAAGGAATGAATGATACAGAGGTTCGTTGGGATCTTCCCATACTTCACGCTGACGTTATTGCTGAAATTACCGCGAACTTCAACTCGGGCGATCGCTTTCAAATTGGTGTTTCTACAATCACAATCACTGCTACAACAGGCAGCGGTTCATTTGATGTATGCACATTCTATGTGAATGTTGTCGGTAAGATCTTTCGCTTTTCTATGTTTTTGTTTTAGTCAAAGGAATATTCTGCTATTTTTCTTACAATATGTGTTTCGTTTGCAGTTTATTATACGAAATCGAGATCAGTAACATACTCTACGTACATCGACTGACATAACAGAGCATGCGCAGACTAGCTCGCCAAGATTTACTTCGTACATGATCAGGAACTGTCAAGTTGAAAGAAAGGGCAATACGTCAACCCACAATGCAATGTAACAAGAAAAAGAAGTAAGAAAACAAAAACATTAGATTACTGTGATGATAAGTTCATTGACCGTGTTAATATTAAGACAAATTTCCATCATCCTCTGTGAACTAAAACGTTGTTATTTTCCTTTTTATCTTCGTGACAGACAAGGAACTTCCGCGCATTGAAGGTTGTCCGGGAAACATCCTCACCAACGCGGAACCATCACAAAACTTTGCACACGTGACGTGGGAGGAACCAATAGTGAATGATAACTCGGGTGAAGTCTTCATAATGGGGATGAACTTCACAGAAGATGACAACGCGTTTCCTATTGGCGAAACTACTGTGACGTATGAAGCACGTGATCGATATGAAAATGTGAATACGTGCAACTTCACCGTTACGGTTAGAGGTAAAGTAAGAAATATATATATATTTGAGTTTCTTTTGGAAACTTTTGCTTCAGAAAATTAACTTCTGTTCTTTGGTTGACGGGAACTTGTATTACTTTAATATGTCGGTCTATAAGTTTAATTAACAATGGACTGGGTAAAGGTTAACGATAAAGGTATAGGAGAATGAGAGTAGAACACATGTAGGTTGATACGACTTGTGGATAATTATTGCATTCCGAAGTTTGATGTAAACTGGGTAACAAGTTGCGGAGAAAAACGCATTTACATGCATGACATCACATCTGTTTGAGTATTCTAATTGAATAATACAGAAATATTTAAAACAAGCAACTGATCGTTTGAGGTCCATGTTTCTTATGCTGGTCTGGTGATATGATGAATTATGATTTCAACACTTGCTTTTGAAATAATCCAGAGTATACTCGAAATAATAACCAATACCTAGAAATGAACGAAAATATAATCCAGTCTTGTATAGTGACCGTAGTCCCTGGTCAAGAAAGTGCTAACTTTAACAAGTTACCGAAGTCATCAAACGGTTCCTTCTAATCTTGTAAAGTCTTTCCAATTTAGTACGCAAATATTAGTTCTTTGGACAAATATGGTTTACCCTTCTGTATACTGCAGACGTTGAAGCTCCACGGTTACAGTGCCCAGAATCACAAAGGGTAGTACTTGCGACTGACGAAGGAACTGCCATAATAAACTGGCCTAACCCTAACGTTACAGATAATTCTGGGGACGTTAACATTCAACAGAGTGGAGCCGACAAAGGGCGTAATTACCCACCAGGAATACACACAATAAGCTATACCGTACAGGATGGTAACGGAAATACAGCTAAATGCTCATTCATCGTAGAGATTGTTGGTAAGAATATGATGACGTATACTACCAGGGATGGATCCAGGATTTAAAACAAGGAGGGAGGTGGTCATTAGGCCATTGAAAATGACTCATATGTAGAGGGGTTTTTTTTGGGGGGGGGGGGTTGGGTGTCTCCTTGAGACAATAATAGACGTGAAATGTTGTATTCTGATGTTTATTTCGTCTATAAATGATGTCATTATGGGTCTACACGGAAGGTTGGGCTATTAGCTTCTTACAATGTTTATGTGGGGGGATTCACTACTTCCTCTTGGAGGATTACCGATCTTAAGATTTAGTTCCGAATAAGTCTGTTTCCAAGGACCAAACGAAAATATTATTCTTCCCAGTTTTTTATCAATATTTAACCAGTTCCCTGATAATGAAAGACAAATGACAAGTAGTTGTTGATTTAAAAAACAGATACAGGGATTAAAGTAGAGCTTTTTCAGACATTTAAATTGTTGACTTTTGATTCAGTGACAAAGTTGAGGGTCAGTCTATACACGTGTAACTATAGCTAACAAAGAGTACATACTTAATTGGCAGAGGCGACGGAACATATTTCTATCTGGGCGAGTGGGGGGGGGGTCGAGTGGGGGGAGGGGGAGGAACCTTCTAAGAACAGTGGGAGTTATAAAATATATTAACGATACTTTTCTTGACTACAAAGTACCACTTCTAATTTATGAAAATTGGCATATTCAGTTAGATAGGAGGGGGGCAAATGTTCTTACCCCGCCGATTCCCGGCTCCGTAAATAAATCAGATGTTATATAACCTGTACTACCGCAAACCCGGTCTTGCGCATAAACGCCGTTTGGGCACAAAATATTGTATTAGATTATTCAACAACAAAGTAACCTTTCTTATTGTTTGTAGAATTTACAGATATTAAAATCTTTACTTTTTTAAGTACAGCTTAGACAAGGAAATTGAACTAGGCAATGAATGCCGCATGATAGAAAGTTGGTTTAATCGATTGCCAAAATATTGTAGATTTCCTTCCAGACGGTTTATAATTCCACATACCTCCGAGTAATTCTGGGATTGTGATATGTCGGGTTGAAGGAATAGTAACTAACAGAACATAAATTAACCAGTTATTATAACCATATACACAAGAACATTGAATTTGATATGGACCTCAGTCCCCCCCCCCCCAATACACACACCAAACACCAACCAAATACTTTTTGCTGTCAATATGTAGGCCCTAGGACAAAGTCAAGAAGTGCAGTCCCAAATTGCGAATTATGATAATAGATAACAGTGTAGCCTATATAGGCTATAGTCTTTAAAACAATCTTACATATGCAGACGCAAATTCCATCCAAAAGTTACACTAACGGCCTCACATGAAACATATAACTTATACCGTACTAGTTGAGATAACAACTAATACTTTCTGAACAGCTGAATGACGTAGTTGAAAGTACCTGTTGAATATGCATATATTCTTTTTACACTGACCTTTTACTTAATTATGGAACATGATATTTGCTATGATTTAAACCTTACAGATGAGCAACCTCCGACTATTATGGGATGTCCCGCCAATAAGAAATACATAATTAATCCGTCTGTACAAGAGAGCATTGAAGCTACATGGACAGTGCCTACCGTGTCCGATAACACAGGGAGTGTAGATATACAATATTCTCATGAACCTGGTCACACGTTTACGCCCGGACGCCATGATATCTACGTCATCGCAATCGACGCCAGTAATAATGAAGAAACTTGTCACTTTAAAATCAATGTGCAAGAAGGTGAGATGTTACTTTAATTCATTTTTCAATTCAAAAATGTATTGAAGTTGTCCCCCATCCCTACCCCTCCCCCTCCCATTACAACTATTATGACCATCAAAATATCAAAAGCCCCCCTTTTCATAAATTACAAGTGCCTCTTTCTTGTAGTTAAAAAGTGCACTTTTTGAGAAACTAGACGAATATTGCTAATAAGTGATACCTTGTGTTGAAAATTTAATAAATAAAAGTAACTTTAAGGAACCGGTCACCATACAAATCAGTACTACAATTTGTGCTTACAGAAGTACAGTAATACTTCATTTTGTCGGAAAGGGTTTGTGGTGATTTTGTGGTTTTCTCCCTCAAATCAAAGCCTTGGTTACACTAGAGTCTAGTTAGTTTACAGGTCAGGCGCTACCGTTTTGCACTTTTTCAAAGTGTTTATCCTTATGACTTTTCTTCAGGTAAATGTGTGTTATTACATAACATGAGTTTAATGTGGGAAGTATCCAACCCTGGTCTCCGGATACCAAGTCGTCAAGTATGTTCAGTGATGACGTCAAACGGTGAGTATATAGAGGATAACTTGTGTTAGAATGTTATGTTATACGGTAGTTGAAGAAAAATCGACAATTTAATGTTTTATAGTTATTCTGCTTTTCAAGAATATGCAAAGTTAAGCTATGCATTAATGCTAACTAACGTTAGCTTCTCGGTGTATACCTTAATGATAATGTTAATTCATTCTGTTGTAAATTCTGATAACTCAGGCATGTTCTCTAAGCTCTTATGATCAACAGAGCACACATGGATTATATTCAACATCCTTTTGTCCTTGACAAGTTTGTAATGTACTGTAAACATGTTATTTGAGGTCATAAAAGTCTCGTATATTCAGTGTTGTGTTGTATCCTGTCGAGGAACTGTGTGCTAGACCAAGAAGAACCGTTTCGGCTTCAATTGACCAGCCTGAGACGTTTCCTCAAAATCGAATAATAGTAAGAATCATTATTTTAAAAGTGGTATATCGAAATACAACGCTTTCTTCATTCCAACTTTACTGAAACCCTTGAGGTGCTTTGGTGAGAATTTGTCCACAATAGTTATATTACTTCAATGACACCTATTCCCTCCATACCCCCCCCCCCCACCCCTGCAATTACTCTTCTTTTATTAACTCTGATCGTATACACGTAAAGAACACCATTTGTCTTCCATATTTTGATGTTTAGCTGGCTTGCCACGCGCCTACCGCAATTGCACATTTTACCAGCGTCTCGGTGGTTTATGGTCGGCCGGTGCAGAAGTAACTGACTGCGGTTTACCGAGGAACAACGTTACTCTTCAGGAACTGAAAGGAGTAAGTTAATCACAGCGACATCCTGTGTAGGACTATTACTTTGGTGTGATGATGATGATGATGATGATGATGATGATGATGATGATGATGATGATGATGATGATGATGATGATGATGATGATGATGATGATGATGATGATG